>JACEIK010007640.1:16021-39618 GCA_018107945.1 Datura stramonium | reverse complement strand
TTTATATAAAATCACATGAAAATGTATAAAATAACTTAGACAACACGACTAATTTAAGTTATAAAGCGTATCACGGGCCCTATATTTTTTCCCGTGATCATGAAGCTACATTGATAGGACCAGATTCAGTTCATGATGCTATGGAGAAAGTACACCTTATAAGGGAAAGGCTGAAAACAGCTCAGAGTCATAAAAAGTCCTATGCGGATATGAGGAGCAGAGAACTTGAATTCAAAGTTGATGATTGGGTATTTTTGAAGGTGTCTCCCATGGAGGGAGTGATGAGATTTGAAAAGAAGGGGAAACTTAGTATCCACTATGTTGGCCCGTATAGGATTGTGAGACGTGTTGGCAAGGTGGCCTATGAGTTGGAGTTGCCCTCAAAATTAGCTTCAATAAATCCAGCTTTCCATGTATCGCTCTTGAAGAAGTGCATTGGTGATCCGACTGTGGTTGTTACGGTAGAGAGCGTAGGTGTGAAGGATAGCCTTAGTTATGAGGAGATTCCTGTTGAGATCCTTGATCATCAGATTTGAAAGTTGAGGAACAAAGAGGTAGCTTCAGTAAAGGTTTTATGGAGATCAACATGTGTAGGGAGCTACGTGGGAAGTTGAAAAAGACATGATGGCAAAATACTCGCATCTTTTCCCTTCCAGCCCCGTTCTAGCTTGAGGTATTAGTTTCCTCCTTACTACTCTATTTAGTTTCATGTTCGGTACGTGTGTTCTAGTTTCTTTCATGTCAGTGGATGTATGTGTGATTCATGAATTTAGTTCAGTCATGCATTTTAGTTCGAATTCAGTCACTTTGTCAGTTTCCAGTTTAGATGTTTAATATTTGGGATGACAGTTCTACTCTCAAGCTTTTTAGTATGTTTACCCACATTCGAGCATGAATGTTCCCAATGGGGAGATATTGAAATACCTCAAAAATTCCTAAGATATGGATGAGGAAAAATAGAAGTGAGTTATGCAGAAAAATATGAATTTTTGCACCAGAACGACTCGTGGTACGAGTCGTGATAGGAAGTGACGGGTCGTGGTTTCAGTCGTGGTAGAGTTCTGAAGTTGGGGTCCAAACCACGAGTCACACCACAAGTCGTGAGGTGTAGCTAAAACTCATGGTTAGTAGTTATGATGAGTTTCCTTGTAGTACCAGGGTATGATGTCACAGATTATGGTACGACTCATAGTAACAACAATTCGTGATGGGAGTCATGGTTAGGATTTGGCAGGTGAAGGGGATGATGTCACGACCGACAATAAGGCTCGTGGTAGGACACCACGTGTCGTGATACACAATCATGGATAGATTCAGAGATGTTGTAGGGAGGAGCAGCGGTGACCATGAGAGGTAACCACGAGTCGTTACTTCATGGTACGAATCATGGTGAGGGTAGTGAGGATTGGTAGTCCCCATTTTCCAGATTTTTTTATTAAGGGCATTTTTATAATTCCTAAGCTCCTAAGCTCTAAACTACGTCGTTTTATGCTCTGTTAGGAGGATTTTAAGAGGGTTTAGCCTATCCTAATACATTCAACTCCCATATATGCAAGAGTAGAGGCTTCTCTTTGAAGATCAAGCTTGAAACCTCCGGTTCTCCTCTAATTCCCTTGGGCTTTCAAGGAAGGGTGTGGAATCATATTTTCCAGGTATGTAGGGCTTTGAATGAGAGCCCCTTTCACTCTCATGCTCAAAATTCTTTTCAATTCCATGAATTTAAGTTCTAGATCAAGTTCATGATCTCTTGGGGTTTATTCCTAATTTTATGAAATTCTCTATGACTTTTCTATGGGTCAATTCTCTTTATGTTATAAATCATGTTTTAAGATATAGGGACTAATTTTATACCTATTTTAACTATTAATTCATACTTTCAAATTTTAATCAATTTATGCGCAATTATACAAGTTTCATGAAATGTTAAGTCATGATTCTATTATGATTTTGATCTTCCCAAGCCCTAAATTATGATTTATGATTCATGATATGATTTCTTTCAAGTACTCTTCATAAATTTATGTATTTCAAGTATAGTTATTTTCTCGAGCATATATGTTCTTCATGATTTACGAGTTTATAATTTTGACCGACTCACGGGCCCTAATTCATGGCTAATCTTGTAATTCAAGTATGATAAAATATGTTATGACTTAACTAGCCATTAGTTTCATGAATGATTTCATAATATTATATGAGCCCTCATGTGCATGTTTTTTTGGGAGTAGTGTCTAGCACCGAGTAGACCCTAGTAAACCTCGTGGTCTCACAACTACGTGCAACCGCAGGTATATATATTCATGGACCCTTTGTGATATCACGTCATGCATGTCCCTTGCCTGGCAAGCCTGGGACAGCTCTGCCCACTTGAGCGAGATAGTTGGGGCATCATGTAAGCTCTATCATAATGGTGTCGGTTAAGACGAGTTCTCCCATTGTTCCTCATAATTTATGCATTTTCATATTTACGATACTTAGCTCAAGTTATGTTTTACAAGGTTTCTCTTATGATTATGACTATGATTAGATTATGAATGGTTTGAAAACCTTGAGCCCTCATGTTTATGTTATGATTATTATTTCATGTTTTGAATATTCCTACTCTTATGAACTCTTATGTATTTTGATTGGTCCATTTTATTTATCTTACATACTCAATATATTTCAAGTACTGACCACATACTCTATGCTGTATGTTTCATGATACAGCTCAGACGTTCAGGATCAGTCCCTTCATTAGTCGATCATTAGAGTTTAGTTAGCCAGCTGTTGGTGAGTCCTCATCCTTCAAGGACCTTAATTTAGTTGTATTGTTGCTATTTCTAGTTTAAGACAGTTAGTGAGTTAGTTGGGGTCTTGTCCTATCAGCTCATCATGTATGTAGAGGCTTATCAGACATAGTTATGTTTTTGGTTTAATTTAGTGTTATGTATTTCGTTGTTTGGACGTTTTAGTTATTCAGTCTTCTGCTATCCCAGATGTTAGATTTCCACATTATTTATGTTGAACTTTAGTTATCATGTTCATGTCATGGGTCGACTTGGAGCCATTTGTTGTTCTAGGTTCCGTGTATAGATCCGGGCCTATGTTCGGGTCGTGTCAAGGGCCCAAGGGATATAATTACTTTAATAATTTCAAAAGGAGGAAGTGGTTGACTAAGATGATTGACTAAGATGACACGAGTATGTCCAAGGGCATGTGTCGAAAACTACATTTTCTGACGTAGGATAAGCGTGACTGATCCCGTGTGCTTCAGTATACCCCTCAAAAGTGAGTGGTACAATTCAGATAACTTTCTAGTTAGATAGTTCAGACCTTCTACTCGGCAAGATAGTTGGTAGGGTTAGCCAGCCAAACCATAGGAGCCGAACTCCATGCAAGTGTGGTAGACCAAGTTTGTTACTCCACGAACCTCCCCAGTAATTTTAGTTGTTTGAAATTTAAAGGCTATAGATAGATGTGACTATTTTAAAGCATGATTATGGAAGTTATTTTTTAGTTGAAAGGTAAACCTTATAGTGTCATGACCCAAGTCTATACCCTAGATGCAATACGGTTCCTAGAGCCACAAGTGACTCCAGGATAATCCATGACATAGTATATTTCTAATATGATATAAAGCTATAAAGAATCCCAGCGGAAGTTGACCGAAATGTAAAGCATTCACTTATAGATAAAGTGATAATATGATAAATAACACCGAGTCATAAGCAAAAACTAATACTACTCTGTTTGAAAGCCTCTACTAACTAATGAGTTGCTGGGACAAGTCCCCAGCTAACTCTAAAGTCTGAAACTAAAACAAGACAACTGAATAATAGAAAATACCTCCAGTCCGCGGAAGATGAGGAATCATCACTGATAGTTGCTGGCAAATGCTAGAGCGAATCTAACTACAATGCTATGTCTGAGTACCTGAATCTGTATTATAAAATGACATAGCACAAAGAGTATGCGATCAGTACTTGGAATGTACTGATTATGTGAGTATGCAGCTGAGATATTAGAACATGCTAGTAAAATCTAAAAAGTATAACTGAACTGATGCAAAACGACCCTATCTGAATGCATACATACTGAGGATAACATAATAGTTTGAAAATATTGGAAGTAATAGTAAAACTAATTATTAGGGTCATGTACATGCACGGAAAATTAAAATTGTAACTATAGCTGAAGACTGAAACTATGCTGTGGAAGAGTCTGTTGACCGACATATAACCACGTGAGTTAAACATTGAGTTCGATGTATATGCTCCATCGATAAGACCCAATATATCTTGCTAGGGTATAAAGGCATGGTTGTGCGATCACTAACTAAGGCCAATTAGGGTTAATAACCTATGATGACACGTAGTTCTGGAAACCTAGTGCACTGAACCCCGACCCGCTCAGTGCTAAGTACTACTCCCAACTGATAATTTACTGACTATTTACTGATAGTATAATGATAGCTCGAAAACTTATACCCTAAGACTAAGTCAGAACTTGAAAGTGTGCTGAGAGTCTATAGGACCTGATAAAACTGATCATACTGGTGTTACTGAGTATACTGAAAATGCTGATAATACTGTAAAGTATAAATAAATAAATCATGAGAAAATAATATGTACTCTAGATCATGCTATTTTCAAAACAATGCTAGTGAAGTAATTTCTCTGAGAATCATGCTAACATCATGTTTATTGAAAAAAACTGTACAAGCTAAAAAGAACATTATGAATATTGTATAATTCTAGTCATGGAAACATTAAATGAATCAAATCGCACCATCTCCGTAATAGGTAAATGCCTTTTTTTCTTCTGAAGTTGTCATAGAGAAAAGATAAGGGAATTCAACATGAAATGAAAACCCTAAGCCATGAATATATTGCTAGGGTTTCTAAAAATAATTGGGACACAAAGGTGGAAGGAAATCCTTGTTGAAGACCCACATACTCGGAGAAGAAGATTCCCTCGCTAGAGCTTGAATTATTGGAGCTTTGAGGAGGAACCCTAACTTGGCTTGAGAGAATTCTTGAAACTTCTACGGTCTATTTTGAGGGTCTAAGAGAGAATGAGAGGGGAAGGTCGTCTAATTCCCCTAAATCCCCCTCCATAATATCTCAATATGATGTATTTTAGGAATTAAAAGAGTGGGGAGTTATGAAAATATCCTTGGGATTTTGTACTGAAAATTGCCCGTCCGACCACCACGAGTCAGGCAACGGGTCGTTGATTGTCATCACAACTCGTTATGAATAGTCGTTACTTCTAGATCTGAAATTTCACTTTTTGATCTTCCATCTTACGGCTTATCAGAACGAGTTGTTACTGCCTCCAATGACTCATGATATGGCTCGTTGGTTCTGGGAAATTTTTTACAAGTTTTTGGACTTCCTCAAGATGAGTGACACAATAACTTGTCACTCCATCCAATGAATCAGACCACAAGTCGTAACACCTAGATCATGAAGGACTACTAGCTTACCATGACTCACCTGGAAAGTTGTTGTTACTGACCACAACTAGTCTGATGGGTCATTTTGAGGCAAAAATGTAGATTTTTCTGCTGGTTCCTACTCCAAGTCTGGGGTCTGATCTTAGGGACTTTTGGGGTGTCACATTATTTCCCCCTTGGGAACATTCATCCTAGAATGGATACTAAATAAGCTAAAAAGATAGGGAAAAAGCTGGTATCCCAAAACTGAAAGCTAAAAGCTGAATACTAATAGAGTGACTGACTCTGAACTGAGATACATATACCAAACTGAATTCATGATGAAGAAACTAATACCTCATGCTGAAGCTGAGATGTAAGGGAAAGGTGAGGGTATTTATCCATCATATTTTCTTCGGCTTCCCAAGTAGCTACCTCTATAAGATGATTCCTCCAAAAAACATTCACTGAAGCAATCTCCTTGTTCCTCAACTTATAGACCTGGTGGTTAAGAATCTCAACTGGGACTTCTTCATAAGAAAACCTATCATTCACTCCAACACTTTTCTAAGGAAAAACTAAGGTTGGATCACCGATGTACTTCTTTAATAGAGACACATTAAAAACTGGATTCACCGATGCTAACTCCACAAGTAAGTCCAACTCATAAGCCACATTGCCAATGTGCCTCCAAATCCTGTAAGGACCAATATATTAGGGACTGAGCTTCCCTTACTTACTGAACCTCATCACCCCCTTCATGGGTGAATTCAAATAGACACAGTCATCAACAAAAAACTTAAGTTCTCTTCTCCTCACATCTGCATATGATTTTCAATGGGTCTGAGCTATTTTCAGCCTTTTTTTGATAAGCTGAACTTTCTCCATGGCCTCATAAATTAATTAGTCCTTATCAAAGTGGATTCACAAACCTCAAACCACCCAATAGGAGACCTACATCTCCTACCATAAAGTGCCTCAAGTGGGGACATCTAAATGCTGGAGCGGTAATTGTTAGTGTAAGAAAACTCAATGAGAGGCAAGTGATCATCCAAATTACCTTTAAAATTGATCATGTAAGGTCTCAATATGTCCTTTAGAGTCTGAATGGTCCACTAAACCTAACCATCTGTCTGTAGGTGAAAAAGTTGTACTAAGCTTAACCTGAGTACCAAACCCTTTTTGAAATGACTTTCAAAAATGTGACGTGAACTGAGTACCCCTATTAGAAATGATGGACAAAGGGACTCCATGCAGTCTTAACAACACCCAAATGTAAAGTCTAGCATAATCCACAGCTGAATTTATGGTCTTGACTGACAGGAAATATGCTAACTTAGTCATTCGATCCACAATCACCCATATAGAATCATGTTGTTGGTGCGTATGGGGTAAACTTATAAAGTCCATGTTTATTTCTTCCCACTTCCAAGTAGGAAATTTGATGTCTTGATTCATACCTCCAAACCTCTAATACTCAACCTTGACCTATTGGCAATTTGGAAACTTTGCCATAAACTCTGCAATGTCCTTCTTTATTCCATTCCACCAATAGACTTTTCGTGGATCACGATACATCTTGGTGGCACCTGAGTGAATAGAATACTGAGAATTTTGGCCTTCTCTTAAGATCTGCTATCTCAAATCATCCATATCTGGAACACACAACATACCTTGATAGCAGAGCACACCATCTCCCCCTTTGGAGAATGCTTCCACCTCTTTCTTGAGGACTGCTTCCTTTAACTTAGGCAATATTGGATCATCATCTTACTTTTCTTTAAGATCCATCACAAGAGAAGACTCTAAATCATTCTAAACTACAACTCCATCTTCCGCCGAATCAACTAGACGAACTCCCAGATGAGCCAACCCGTTAAAATCTCTAACTAGCTCTTTCTTATCATCTCAATATGGGAAACACTATTCATCGATAATCTATTGAAGGCGTTAACCACTACATTGGCTTTTCCCGGGTGGTATAGGATACTCATGTCATAGTGTTTCAACAACTCAAGACATCTCCTCTGATGAAGATTCAAATCCTTCGAATGGAACACCATAGAGGTAATGCCTCCAAATATTTAAGGCAAAAACTACTACTACCAACTCAAGGTCATGGGTTGGGTAATTATTCTCATGAGACTTGAGAATTCTGAAAGCATAGGCTACAACTTCACCATGTTGCATTAGCACGCAACCAAGGCTAATTCTGGAGGCATCACAATAAATCACAAACCCATCTGAACCTTCTGATAGAGTCAAAACTGGGGCAATAGTGAGTCGAGTCTCAACTCCTAAAAACTCTTCTCGCAAGCATCAGATCATTGGAATTTGACTTTCTTCAAAGTCAATCTGTATATATGAGAAGCAACAAAGGAGAATCCTTCCCCAAACCATCTTTAAAAAATGGCTAAACTAAAGAAACTCCTAATATCTGATGGAGAGGTGGATCTCGGCCAAATCTTATCTGTATCAATCTTTTGAGGATCAACCTGAATACCCTCTCTAGAGATAACATGACCAAGGAGTGTTACTAATTTCAACCAGAATTCACACTTGTTGAACTTACTGAATAATTGGAGGTCCTTGAGAGTCTGCAGGACTATCCTAAAATGGTTTGCATGCTCGTCCTCGCTCTAAGAATAGACAAGGATGTCGTCTATGAAAACAATGACAATCATGTCCAAGTACTATTTGAAAACCCTATTTATCAAGTCCATAAAAGCTACAGGAGTACTCATTTGTCTAAAAGACATAAAAAGAAATTCATAGTGACCATATCGGATCTTGAAGACTGTCTTCAAAATGTCACACTTCCTAACTCTAAGCTAGTGATAGCCAGATCTGAGATCTATCTTTGAAAAGAAACTAGCACCCTGGAGCTAATCGAACAAGTCATCAATTCTAGGAATAGGATACTTATTCTTGATTGTTACTTTGTTCAACCGACAGTAATCAATGCACATTCTAAGTGAATCGTCTTTCTTACACAAAAAAAGAATTGGAGCACCCCATAGAGAGATTCTGGGTTTGATGAAGCCTTCATCTAAGAGGTCTTTCAACTATTTTTTTAACTTATTAAGCTCAGCTGGAGCCATTCTATAAGGAGGAATTGAGATAAGCTGGGTATTTGAAAGAAGTTCTATTCCGAAGTCAATTTCCCGTTTAGGAGGAACTCTGGAAAGATCTTCGGGAAATACTTCAAGGAATTCATTCACAATTTGAATTGATTGAAAAGTTGAGCTTCGGAACTAGAATCCCTGACCCAAACTAGTTGATAGATACAACCCTTAGAAATCATTTTTCTGGCCTTAAGGTAAGAGATAAACCGACCCTTAAGAACTGAGGTACTACACTTCTATTCTAGGACTGGTTCATTAGGAAACTGAAGCCTACAGACCCTGGTTCTGCAGTCGACTGAGCATAGAAAGAGTGTAACCAGTCCATGCCAAGAATAAGGTCAAAATCAATTATATCCAACTCTACTAGATCAACTATGCTGACTTTCTATAAAACTATATTTGGGAAATTTCTGTATATCCGACTAGCTATAACTAACTCACTAATAGGAGTAAAGACTGGAAAGGGTTCTGAGAGGATTTATGGTCTAACATCAAACCATACCGCAATATAAGGAGTCACAAAAGAGAGTGTGGAACTTGGATCTAATAATGTATAAACATCAATCAGGAAGAGTTGTAACATACCAGTGACTACGGCATGTGAGTTCTCCTGATCGTAATGAAAAGATAAGGGATAGAAGTAGTTCTGACGCTAACCACCTCCTATGCTAGAGGTCGTACCCTGCTGATCTGGGTGACCTAAAGGGGATTTTGAAGTAGTGGATTGAGTCTTTCCACATCCTGCTAACAGGCAATCCTTCAATCTATGGCCCAATTGGCCACATTCAAAACAACCCTCTTTACCGAATGACACTCACTGGGATAGTTGATGTGCTGTGAGTTTACAACACTTTTGACGCTCAAAACTAAGAAAATAGCATGGAATTAGGTATATTTATGTAGATATAAGGCACTTTTCCTTTGATTACAGGATAAAATGATGTTGGAGCAAAAATTTGCAAAAGATAGCCTGAAAGTGTACAAAATAGGCTTAACTCACAGTTCACAGTACGAGCCATAGGAAGGTTCTACGAGTCGTACTGCTGGTCTTGAGAAGTTTCAGAAGGCTAAGGATGAAGAGGTGCATAATACGACTCTCAATATGAGTCGTACAAAGCTTGTATAGGTCGTGGTGAAGAAGTTGTGAAAAGATTCAGAAGATTTGCATAGGAGGCTAAATCCTACTACGGATAGATAGTACGAGTCATGGAATGAAGGTATGAGTCGTACCATAGAACTTTGAAGAACTTCAGAAAAATTATCCTACTACAGATAGACAGTACGAGTCGTGGAATGAAGGTACGAGTCGTACCATAACACTGTGAAGAACTTCAGCAAAATTACAAAATCTCAGAGTCTAGCCAGGAAGCACAGTACGAATCATAGGAACAATATATGAGTCTTACCAGGATCCAACACTTAGCAAAATTTCAGCCAGCCAACTGACATACGGAATGCAAGTACAATTCGTACCTACTTTCTATGGATCGTAGGATAGGTCGTGCTGCAGGCGACTTCAGTTATGGAAATACACCCTGTTATCCTAGGAAAAGGATTTTTTATCTCTGTATAAATACATTTTATGTTTTATTTTCATAAGAGAGGCAATTAGGAGTGATTAAAATTGATTAGCGACGAAATTGAGGAATCTTAGACTTGAGAATTGAGTTGTTCAACTTATGATCAACCTTTTCTTGATCTTCATATTGTTCTTGAGGATTTTGCTGATTAATTAAAATAAGTTTTTCTCTCATCCATAGTTGTAAGTATTGATTTATGTATTTAAACATGAATGCAAATCACAATCTTGCAACTATGAGAGGCTAAAAACCTCCACAGCTAGGGTTGTGGGAAACAAGGTAGATTAACAAGTTAGGCTTACATAAAAGTGATTCAAAACTATTGTAAAAAACTTGTATTATATTCTCTTCATGCTTAAACATTTCTTAACGGTGTACAACATTAGGACATACTTGAATTCTTTACTTTCTTGGGTCTAGAGAGGTAGGGATTAGGAAAAGAGAATTATAACAAATCCTTGATCTTGATGATCATTGTATTAACTTGACCAGTGGTCGCAGGATAGTTAAATTTGGGAGATATTGATAACGGTTAATTTGTAGTCGCTCATGAGACCTGGTCTGGTGATTGAGTATAATCATTCAATAGGGACTGGTCGATATTTTGAATGAACCTAAGTTATCAGTTCTACAAGTAAGCATTGGTGATGATCACGTATGTATACCGAAGCAGTTATGAACCCATGGGGAACACAAAACCCTAGTTATCTTTCATTCTTTATTTCAACTAAAGCTTTAACTGTGTTTTTAATTATTGTATTCTTTAGAACCCCCCTTTTTGCAGTAACTACCTATCAAGTTCACTTACCGTCTTTAGTCAAGCTCTTCCCTATTCCCTTTGGGTTCGACCCCAACCTTTTTATTGGGTTCTTTATTGACAACGTCCGCTTCATAATTCGATAGGAGGTATGGTTTGAGCATTATCAAAAGTAGCGCCGTTGCCGGGGAATATGGTTAAGACTAGATTATTTTCTTGTGTTTGACTTTTTGGTAGTTATTTCCTTAATTATGTTTTCTTTTTGGTTTTTGATACCCACAGGATGTTCTCTGGTGAATGCAAAGAACTCAGAGTAGTGGAGATCCCCTGATGCCGTTGAACCCAAAAATTGAACGAACACTGCACAAAATGGAAAACCAGAAACAAAGAGATGCCTGCATCGCTGAAGAAGTTAGGCAAGCTGAGCTAGCTCGGCAAGCTGCATTTCAGGATGCGGAAGATGTTAGAGAAGAAGTAGTTAATGCCAGTCGACACAGGAGGGGCAACAGAGGTTATAGACTTGCCTCTCAGTTCTTCGATGATGAGGACCCAGAAATCGATGAAGTTGGGTCAACTGGAGCAATTGTGCCACCGCCACTACCCGCTGGGGCCAAGTTCGATATCACGAGTACCATGATTCAATCTCTAAATATGAAAGGGGTGTTCAGTGGTCATGCAACGGGTGACACCAACCTACACTTGATGAACTTCGTAGGAATATGCAAGGCGTACAGGTTGCCCGGAGTTAGCCAGGATGCCATACGGCTAAGACTTTTCCCCTTCTCTCTATCAGGGAAAGCCACTTTATGGTTGTCGGAATTGCCCAACGACTCCATAACCAACTGGAGGGAACTCAAATAGGCCTTCTTAGAGAGATTATTTCCCCCTCCAGAATGTTGCAGCTAAAAGACAAGATCTATAACTTCAGACAAATCAAGACAGAGGCACTTCATGAAACCTGGTTGAGGTTCAAAAAGAAGTTGACAAAGTGCTCGAACCATAAGATCCCAGATGATAGTTTGTTGGAATTTTTTTACAGGTCTTTGAATAATAGCACAAAAGCTGTAGTGCACGGTGGCATGAGGAGCATTGATGAGTCACACCTGGGTGCAAGCTGCTACTATCCTTGGCAAGGTGACCAAGACAAACAGGGCATGGCATACAAGGGAGGCTGATGCAACGGTTGGTACATATGCTGTTGGTTTGACTGCAGACCAACGAACGAAGGAAGAAGAATGCGACCAAGAATTGGCTCACATGCGTACATCGTTAGATTTTCTTACAAATCACATCATGGGAGCAGGATCCAAAAAGGTAAATGCAGTGGGAACTCAAGGAATGGAGCCAGGACCAGATCACTCTGATTCTGAGGAAGAGGTAAATTTCCTGGACAGCCAAGTGAAAGGTTTCTGAGCCAACTCCCAAGCATCTAGACAAGACAATTGGCACCAAGGTTCTGGAAACCAAGTTCGGAACCAATATAGAGACACCTACAACCGAAACGGGTACAAAGATAGAAGCCGCGGTCATGAGCGCAATGGTGACTGGAGAAGAAACAATGGCTACCGCAATGATAGGGCAGGAATTTATGTGCCTCCTAATGCACGAGAGGGGGAGGCTGGGGAATCAAAGTTGGAAAGCATGATGGCTGAGATGCTAAAGAAGGTGAGGTCCACTGATGAGCAATTAAAGGAGATCCGTGGTGACATATCAAGTATGGGTCATAGAGTAGAGTCTCATGCTACAGCCATCAGTAGATCGAACATCAACTTGGGCAACTGTCAGCATCAGTGTACCATAGACAAAAGGGTACACTACCTAGCAATACCGTCCAAAACCCAAAAATTATGTCATTGCATAGCGGTGATGACTAGGAGTGGTAAGACCATAGTTGACCTCGCTTTTTTGGTTGTAGCTGAATGGATGAAAGAAAGCATAATGGAGGAGAATGAGAAGAGTGTTGAGACAGAGGTTGCTGAGCATGCCGAGGCCCTAAGAGGTGAAGAAGAACCCGACATTGACCAAGGAGCAAATCAAATCTACAAAGCTATCCCGCGATCACCGCCACCATTCCCTCAAAGGATGAAGAAAAAGGTGGAAAATGATAAGTTCCAGAAATTCCTTTCAATGCTTAAACAGTTATCTGTGAACATACCATTGGTTGAGGCATTGGAACAAATGCCGGGATATACGAAGTTTATGAAAGAATTGGTGACTAAGAAGAGATATGTGAGCTATGAGCTGGTTGAAAATGTAAATCACTGTAGTGCCATAGCTACAAGGATCCTAGCTTAGAAGAAGGAAGACCCAGGTGCTTTCACTATACCTTGCACCATTGGGAAAGTCGAGTTTGCAAGGGCACTTTGTGATCTGGGAGAAAGCGTCAACTTGATGCCCTTGGCAGCGTTCAAGAAATTGGGCTTGGGAGTCCCCACACCGACCACTATGCGGCTACTGATGGCAGATAAAAGTATTAAAAAGCCAATGGGGATCCTATTCGATGTGCTTGTCAAGGTAGAAAAATTTATATTCCTAGCGGACTTTGTGATTTTGGATTGCGAGGTTGATTATGAGGTCCCCATCATTTTGGGGCGACCATTCCTTGCAACTGGGAGGGCCTTAGTAGATGTGGAGGCTAGCCAACTGAAGTTCAAAATAAACAAAGAAGAGGCCACTTTCAACATCTTCCAGACAATGCAACAACCCAAGGAGTACAGTGTAATCTCAGCACTGGAGGATGAGTATGAGTCATTTGATGAATTTTGAGTAGCCAAGAGACTTGCTTCGTGCCGAGACATTAAATCAAGTGCTTCTTGGGAGGCAGCCCAAGTGGTGTCTTAGTGAAGTCTGAGTAACCGGGCCACCTGCGTCGTGCCGCGACATTAAACCAAACGCTTCTTGGGAGGCAAACCAAGTTATTGAACTAAAGTGTGCTCAATGTGCAGGGAAAAAAAAACAGGAGGCAGAAAAACTGCTCAAAAAGCAGCTGCTACGGCTCTCAATACGACTTGTGACAGCATCCTAAGAGTTGTAGAATGAGGTGTGGTGAGGTTTAGAGATGTAATTTAAAGCATCGACCTATGATTCATCATACGAACCATACTCACATTGTACGAGTCGTAGGATGTACTCATAGGTCCCCAGGTATGTTTTCAAAACTCTGACTTACGGGTCCAAGGGACGAGTCGTACGTCCTTCGTACGACTCGTGGTACGATTCTTGACGGGTCAAATTTTTAAAAATTACCCAACTCGGCCCAAGTTTTCAAATCTACCCTTTTTCCTATTTTAATTCAAACTCTCACACGACCCCTCTTCCCACGCAAACAAAACAAACCTACAAACCCTAACTTCAAAACTCTCACACCAGTAACTCAAAGTTTAAGAGTCTTCAAGCAATTTCGTGCTCAAATTAAGAGCGACTCTACCCACATTTGTTAGTACCAGTCAAAGAAAGAAGCAACAAGTAAGTAACACATTGAATATCACAAAATTTTAACTTTCTTGAAGCTTTCACTGTTAAAACCCCTATAAGTATTGCTTTTGATTGAAGAATTTCAAAAGTACAATGATCATGGATGATAACAAACCATGAACAACTGGAAAACATCATATTTTTGTTGGGTTAAACTTGTGAATTTAAGTTTCCAAAATTTGAGTTATGGGTAGTGATTAAAAAGGGAAGGGATGAGTAGTGTTTAATTGATTGAATGATATGCCTAGACCTAGGGAAATCTGAGTACCCAAATTTTGCAAATGAACACCTGTAAACTGAACAAAATTGAGTAAGTCATGAAAGTGGTATGAAACACAGTACGGGTCATAGTTTTTCACTATGAGTCGTACTGAGCATTCATACCAAAGAACTGAACAAGGCTAATACGATCCTTCTTACGACTCGTGGAATTGACCTATGGGTCGTACCATGAGTCATGGAAAAATAAAGAGGAAATCATAGTGTGAGGCTTCATCAGACGACTCAGGGTACAGGTTGTACCTTCATGGTATGAATTGTACCTGCGAGTCGTAACATGTATACAGGATTGCTGGGTCTTCATACGAGTCGTACCTTCAGGGTACGACCTGTACTGTCAACCCGTGATAAGAATATGAAACCGTTATTTTCCTATTCTTTTTTTTTAAATATGGAATTATGACTTTCTTCTCTATAGCAACAATGACATTGAAGCGCAAAGCATCCAAAGCAACAACCTGGAGGACATTAATTGATGAAACATCTGAGTTCGAGGCTGGGCAAATAGGTAACTCCCCTGGTGGTTCGGTGGAGGATTATTAAGTAGATACTTCAGACACTGATTGAACAATAACCACTAGGGTAAGAGCAAGAGCATAAGCTGAGGCAGCGACTGCCATATCTGCCCAAGCTCCCTAGTCTGAGGAGAGAGCTAGAAAAGATAACCAGGAGTGGGGAAACGACTCAAATGCAGAGGAAGGGTCTGAGGAGACCCAATTAGGTAAAGCAAGTGCCAGTGATGAATCAGAGCAGGAGGCCCAAAATGCTGCACAAGCACAGACCTCACCCAGAGAGAACTGCAAAGTTCGGTGGAGAGTGCCGGGAGCCAGAGAAATTTATGAGCAAGGCATCTCTCTCACTGCCAAGAACAGGCCAAGGCGGAGCATCTAGGAAGAACCGCAGATCCTCACAAAGACACTGAATGAAGTTGAGGAGATGAATCGGATCTTTAGCTTCTATGGTTTCGAATGGATGGCCAAGACTCCAGCCCAGTATACAGCAGAAATAGTCTAGGAGTTCCACACCAACTATTTGGCCACCATGGAGCAAAAGGAAAAGGAGGGGCAGAAAATAAAAGACTAGAACCGACTCGAGAGTGTGTTGGTCCAAGCATGAGAGGAAGATATATCAGAGCAGACCATCTCTCGAATGCTCTATTGACCACAGTTTGTGCCTACACGAATAATGCCTGAGTATGACTATAGGGTAGAGGCAATGAAGCAAATTAGGAATTTGGGCTTGTAGGAAAAATAGAGGCAGCTGCAATTGTTGGAAGGTGTGATTGATAAGAACAATGAAGAAGCTGAATGGGTTACTGGTGGAAAGCAGGTCACAAAGAACTCGCTCAACTTCATAGCAAAAGCCTGTTGGATACTAGTATGCCACTGGTTAGCTCCCACGGTCAACAATAATACATTTAGTGCTGGCAGAGCAGCTTTGGTGGCATGCCTCATGTTCCATTACCCCATCAACATCCCGAGGATCACCATAGAGGAGATACGAGATCAGGCAGTGGAGTAAGCACTACTATACCATTCCAGAGTCTTGTATTCAGACTATGCACAGAGGCAGGGGTGCCAATACAACAGGGTGAGGAGCGGCTGATTGGAGGCCAGAGGATTGCAGACATAGGCCTTATACGGGATGAGATGAACCCAGTAAGACGAGCCAGGATTCCCACTGTGATTTCAGTAGTCCAACTAGCAGGGGGCGCACAGGTGAATGCCCCTATTTTACAAGAGTAGAGTGAGACACTTGATATAGATGTCGGTCATTCAGAGTCAACTCCCAACACCTCAGCTGCACCACAACCTAGAACGCAGACTTAGACACCAGCAGGGAATATTTTGGTGCCTTATGAATTCCTCCAGAAGCTGGCCAAATGGTTGACCATGGCAGAGCGAAAGATTCAAGCAATGATGGAAAATGTAAATCCATAGGTCAAGGCGGAGATAGATGCAGCATCTCAAGCTCTACATGCTCGCTTGGATGGATTTGAGAGATGCTTTAATGTGTGGATGGTGGAGCAGACAGACACCAGCAGTCTCCATGAGGAGTTACGGGCTCTTCGGAGTCAAGTAGTCGAGTTGTCATCACGACAATCGATAGTTATAGCAGCCCCCACTCTTCCAGACTTAGATGTAGAGCTTGATGAGGAGATTGACTTAGCGTCTTATTGGAAGCCGACGGTAGCTGCTGGAGACAAAGGAAACAAAAAAGCTGCGGAGGATGTTGGAGAGGAGAGTCTAAGGAAGAAGAGGAAGAAAGAGAGGAAGGAACTCAAGCGGGCCAGAGCAGAGAGCCTGCAGACTCATGAAGCACATATGTCAGAGTTGTAGGAATGAGCTAAAGGAGTAGGCACCTCCACCATGACTCAGCCCAGTCTTGTCAGTGGCTGTGACCCTTCGGGTGAGCCACATTCAGCCCAGATTGACACCGAGGCTGTTGAAGTGGCCAAAACTACTGAGGGGGTAACCACTCCCCCTGTGGATACTTCATTGAGTGCGCCGGCCACCGCTAGCGCCACGATTACAGCGGAGGTACCCATTCCGTAAGACGACAGGAATGCCTAAAGCGCCACAGGTATGTTCCTTTCCCTATGATCTTATAGTTCATGCTTTGGGGATGAAGATTAATTTTCAAAAATGAGAGGAGGTGTACTTGTGATTTTTGGGATTTTTGATTCGTCCGAGGGTTTTTCTTGCCGTGTTTGTTTTCCCTCGGACATGCTATCTAGTAGAACCGGCATGTTTAGGATTTTCATTTTTAGTTTGTGATTTTTGTTTAATTAGGAAATAACTTAGGAGTACTCAGCCAATAAAAATGCACAAATTTTGATTTTTGAAAAAAATTGACCTTGTTAAATTTTTTTTTTATGATGCATTAGCTATGTGTTTGTGACTGCATGCATGATTTTTGTGGATCTTTTTATGCCATTTAGTTTGTTAGCCTGAGGAATCTTGTCAAGCCATGTATAAACCA
This sequence comes from Datura stramonium, assembly GCA_018107945.1. Classification (NCBI taxonomy): domain Eukaryota; kingdom Viridiplantae; phylum Streptophyta; class Magnoliopsida; order Solanales; family Solanaceae; genus Datura; species Datura stramonium. The sequence goes on along the minus strand of JACEIK010007640.1, from coordinate 22,002 downwards.
GACAGGTGAGATGAATATAAGCCATGTACCATGAGTTAGCGAGGTATAGTATTTAGTTCGGTATTGTGTTAAAGATCTAGAACTTTCCTGGTTGGTCTCTGCATAGGCTAAGGATGGTTAGTTAGGATATGATCATAGGCCATTTTTATCTCACTTTTAGCCTAAATAACCTTACCAAAGTCATATGAATCCCTTGATCCCAATTTTGAGCCTTTATAGACCATTTTTCTTTGATTAACCGATTAATCGTACCCATTTATTTATAATGAACCTATTTTGACCCTGGTCCTTTCTTGGATATTGTGAACCTCAACATTGGAAAAATGACTAAGTTGAGGGTGGCTAGAGTAGGGGTACATAAATGGTGGGAATGAGAAAAAGGGAGAGAAAGGAAAAAGGTGAAAAATGAGGTGTGGTGTGGAAAAAAAATGAAAAAAAAAGAGAATGAAGAATTTTTTTTGAAAAGCTTGAAAAAGAAACTTTAAAAGAAAAATATGTTGGAAAAAGTGAAAATCCACCACACCCATACAAATATACATAAAAGAGGTGAAAAGGGAAGAAAAGGAATGAAAAGCAAAAAGGGTGGAATAGGTGAATGGTGCCAATGTATGTAGTGCCAAGGAAGGTATAGTCACTTATAAAATCTTTCATATTTATCATGTCCATCCCTAAAGCCTACATTACAAGCCCACAACAAGTCCTATAGTGATCCTAACCTGACCATTTGATAATCCAAAGCAGAGAAAATAAGGGCAAGCCTATGGTATATGATACATAACACTTGTACCTTCTTCGTGAGAGTGAGTGCCTTACTTGTTTAGTCCCATGCAATGTTTTACACTGTATATATGAGTGGGGACTTCATTTGTTGTGAGGGTACATGTATTATGTTTAATTTTACCATTGGTCTGTGTGAAAAACATTGGTGATGACTTGATTTCCTGTTGATAGCTAGATGATATGTCTTGATCCCTGTTTATCATGTTTTGTGGTTTCTTGTGGTACATTAGCTGTTGTTGGTTCATGGAAAAAGGTCAGAAAATTGTTGAATGTATAGTGCAAGTTTTGTTTAAGTATTGGCTGTAGCATCCTAGGTTTATTTTCTAGTTGAGCATTGTATTTAGTTTTTCTTTTTCTTTGCCTGATGACATGCAAAAGTCTTAAGTTGAGGGTGTTGATGTGCTGTGAGTTTACAACACCTTCATTTCTCAAAACTAAGAAAATAACATGGACTTAGGTATATTTATGTGGATATAAGGCACTTTTCCTTTGGTTACAGGATAAAATGGTGTTGGAGCAAAAATGTGCAAAAGATAGCCTAAAAGTGTACAAAATAGGCTTAATTCACAGTTCACAGTACGATCCGTAGGAAGGTTCTACAAGTCGTACTGCTGGTCGTGAGAAGTTTCAAAAGGATAAGGATGAAGAGGTGCATCATACGACTCTCAGTATGAGTCATATAAAGCTTGTAGGGGTCGTGGTGAAGAAGTCATGAAATGATTTAGAAAATTTGCATAGGAGGCTGACTCCTGCTACAGATAGACAGTACGAGTCGTGGAATGAAGGTACGAGTCATACCATAGCACTCGTGAAGAACTTTAGAGAAATTGCAAAGTCTCAGAGTCAAGCCACGGAAGCACAGTACGAATTGTAGGAACAATGTACGAGTCATACCAGGATCCAACACTTAGCCAAATTTCAGCCAACTAACTGACATACGCAAAACAGGTACAATTCGTACCTACCTGCTACAGATCATAGGATGGGTCATGCTGCAAGCGACTTCAGTTATGAAAATACACTCTGTTAGCCTAGGAAAAGGATTTTTTATGTCTGTATAAATACATTTTATTTTATTTTGATTAGCGACGAAATTGAGGAATCTTAGACTTGAGAATTGAGTTGTTCAACTTATGATCAACCTTTTCTTGATCTTCATATTGTTCTTGAGGATTTTGCTGATTAAATAAAAGAAGTTTTTCTCTCATCCATAATTGTAAGTATTGATTTATGTATTTAAACATGAATCCAAATCACAATCTTGCAACAATGAGAGGCTAAAAACCTCCATAGCTAGGGTTGTGGGAACTATGGTGGATTAACAAGCTAGGGTTACCTAAAAGTGATTCAAAGCCAATGCAAAACACTTGTATTATATTCTCTTCATGATTAAACATTTCTTAATGGTGTACAACATTAGGACATGCCTGAATTTTTACTTGTTTGGGTCTAGAGAGGTAGAGATTAGGAAAAGAAAATTACAACAAAGCCTTGATCTTGATGATCATTGTTGAGCTGTGGTCGCAGGATAGTTAAATTTGGATCATATTGATAATGATTAATTTGAAATCGCTCATGAGACCTGGTTTGGTGATTGAGTATGGTCATTCAATAGGGACTGGTCGGTCGTTTGAATTAACCTAAGTTATCAGTTCTACAAGTAAGTATTGGTGATGATCATGTATGTATACTCGAAGCAGTTATGAACCTATGCGGAACACAAAACCCTAGTTATCTTTCATTCTTGATTTCAACTAAATCTTTAACTGTGTTTTTGATTATTTTCTTCTTTAGAACCCCCCTTTTTAGAGTAACTACCTAACAAATTCACTTACCGGATTTAGTCTAGCTCTTCCCTATTCCCTATGGGTTTGACCCCAACCTCTTTGTTGGGTTATTTATTGACAACGTCCACTTCATACTTTGATATGAGGTATGGTTTGAGCGATATCAATGGTTCTTACCATACTTAGGGCATGCTGGAAAACTTTGGCTACTAGAAACATTACCCTGAGAATTAGAGCCATATGCTCTACCTTTCTGACCAATATGAGGTCTAGGAGAAGGAGCACTAGTTGAAGAGGGTGCTGGAGCTTACGATCTCTGTTGATGTTGTGAGTGATTTTCACCACCCGACCTTTGCTGAGATTAGTCAAAGTTACTTGTCCTCGCTCTCTTTCTCTCTTCTTCCTTCTCCTTCAACATCTCCTTCTCAGTCTTCTGTGTATGAATCATAAGTCTAGAGATGTCCATGTCACTAATAAGCATGGCTATCTTGCAGTCCTTGACCACCAAGTCTGAAACACCTAAAATGAACTTGTTCATTTAGGCCCTAGGTTTAGCAACCATCTTTGGAGCATATCTGGACAACAGGATGAATTTCAGGGCATACTCCTAAACTTTCATGGAGTTCTGCTTCAGATGGATAAACTCTTCTACCTTTGCTTCCCTCTGCTTTGGGGAAATAATCTATCCAAAAATACAGTTACAAATACATCCCACTTTACTGAGTCTGCACCAACATGTCTCCCCTCCTTCCACTGTCTATACCATATCTGGGCCAGTCCCTTCAACTGATATACAGCCAAATCTACACTCTTAATAGAGGTAACACCCATGATTCAGGTGATCTTTTGAATCTCATCGATGAAGCCCTGTGGGTCCTCATCCACCTTAGACCCATAAAACTCTAGAGGATTTATCCGAGTAAAGTCCTGGACTCTGGTGGCAGCTGCATTTCCATTCGGATTAGTAGGTGCAACAGCCTGCTGATTGACCTAGTTAGTCATAGTCTATCAAAGCACTTGGAAGGTAGCCCTGAACACAGTATGAGTCACTTTCTCATTCAAACTTGCTGATTTCCATTCTCGTTCCTCTTTTAGTTACCTCTTCTGGGAGGTATTGTCTGTAAATGTGTAGAGAATGAGTTAGAAGGATACTTTAAGACTTTCACACTCTATCATACGAAAAGAATCATGAAAGAAGGGAAATTCCCTAAAATATCTTATAGCATCTTCCTCACAAGTGTGGCGCGCTTCACACCCATGAAAAAGACTTTACTTAATGTAACTTTCCGACACCCTGAGACACACCTAAACCTAATGCATTAATACCAAATTTGTCACGACTCGAGTTTACACCCTAGACGCGACACGGTGCCTAGAGCCACAAGTGACCCCAAGCTAACCCATAGTATGACATATTTATAACATGATATAGAGCTATAAAGAATCTGAGTAGAAGCTGACTAAATGTAAAGCATTCACTTATATATAAAGAGCTAATTTGATAAATAACACAGTCATAAGCTGAAACTAATACTAATATGTTTGAAAGTCTCTACTAACTGATGAGCTGCTGGGACAAGTCCCCAGCTAACTCCAAAATATGAAACTAAAAGAAGACAACTGAATAAAATAAAATAGCTGTAGTCCTCGGAAGATGAGGACTCACCATTGACAGCTGTTGGCAAACACTAGAGTGAATCTAACTGCGATGGTGTTCCTGAGTACCTGAATCTATATCATAAAATAATATAGCATAAAGAGTATGTGGTCAGTACTTGGAATGTACTTAGTATATGAGGTATGCAACTGAGGTATAAGAACATGCAAGTAAAATCTGAAAAGTATAACTGAACTGATGCACAATGACCTTATCTGAATGCATAAATACTGAGGATAATATGACAGTTTAAAAATAGTGAAAGTAAAAGTAAGACTGATTTTTAGGGTGATGTACATGCACTAAAAGCTAAAACTATAACTAAAGCTAAAAACTAAAACTGTACTGTGGGAGAGTGTATTAACTGACATATAACCACGTGAGCTAAACATGGAGTTCGATGTACATGCCCTATCAATAGGACCCAATATACCTTACCAGGTTATAAAGACATGTCTGTGTGATCATTAACTGAGGACTATTTGGACTAATAACCTACAGTGGCACGTAGTTCTGAAAACTTGGGTGTGCTGAACCCCAGCTTGCTCGGTGCTAAGTACTACTCCCAACTGTTAATTTACTAACTATTTACTGATAGTATACTAATAGCTCAAAAACTTATACTTAAAGACTAAGTTAGAACTACTTTATTTGAAAGTGCTCTAAGAGTCTATAGGAACTGATAATACTAGTGTTACTAAGTATACTGAGAATGCTGATAGTACTATAAAACATAAATACATAAATCATAAGAAAATCACGTGTACTCTAAAAAATCATGCTATTTTAAAATAATGCTAGTTCATGAAGTAATTTCTCTAAAAATCATGCTGACATCATGGTTATTAAAAAAATACGATACAAGCTGAAAATAACATTATAAATATTGTATAATTCTAGTCATGGAAACCTTAAATCATATAGAAAATGTAAGGGAATTCACCACAGAATGAAAATCCTAAGTCATGAATTCTAGAAAAAACTATATTGCTAGAGTTTCTAAAAAATAATTGGGACACAAGGGTGGAAGGAAAGCCTTGTTGAAGTCCCACATACCTACAGAAAAAGATTCCCTTACTAGAGCTTGAATTCTTGAAGCTTTAAGAAGGAACCCTAACTTGGCTTGAGAGAATTCTTGAAACTTATACAATTTATTTTGAGAGTCTAGAAGAGAATGAGAGAGGAAGGTTTTCTAATTCCCCTAATATCCCTCCAAAATATCCTAATGCGACGTAATTTAAAAATTAATAGAGTAGGGAGTTATGAAAATACCCCTAGGAATTTATACCGAAAACTGCCTGTCCAGTCACCAAGGGTCATGTAAAGGTTGTTCGTTGTCACCATGAATTGTTGTGATCAGTTGTTACTTCTGGATTCAAAATTTCACTTTCTGATGATCCATCCTACGGCTCATCAGGATGAGTCATTACTGCCTCCAATGACTCATCATATAGCTTGTTGGTTTTGGGAAAAATTTGACAAGTTTCTGGACTTCCTTAGGATGAGTGACATAATGACTCGTCACTCTATCCATCGACTCATACCACGAGTCGTTACTGTCACATCCCACCTTGGGGGGTATGACTAGCACCTGGTGCCCTATTAGGACCTGAACTGCTAGACTACTGAGCCTCAGCACATCTGGTGCCTGGCTGGATCTAACTCTGATTCACGGAATCAACAGGCTATATAGCGGCTGTAAATACAGCCTCCGGCCGACTAGGCCTATAGCCACCTGTACAACAACAACAGCTAAC
>JACEIK010007638.1:56420-70459 GCA_018107945.1 Datura stramonium | reverse complement strand
CTTAGAATGACTCATTGGTTATTGTAACGAGTTTTTGGATGGGAGTCGTTGTGAGGTTATTCTTGATCAGGGAGGAAGTAACGAGTCATGGAACGACTCATTTGTTCAAGCCACAGGTCATGGTATGGTCCCATTGGAAGGTTTCCAAAAGAAGGGACAGTGGTGATGACGGATGGTTTCCATGAGTCGTTGGAACTGGGTTTGACTCGTGGAACCTATCGTGGTAAAAAGTATGGGTCTGGTAACCGTAGTGAACCAACGAGGGGTGTAACGGACCGTGGGAGCCAGTAATTGTCTGTTGTGACGCCCGTTACCGCTGACAGTACAGTTTTTCCAGAAATTTCATCAAGGGTATTTTTGTCATTCCTAAGCCCTAGGATCCTAAACTACACTGTTTTAAGCTTTGAATAGTGTGTTTTAAGCAGGGTAAGTGTATTCTAAGTATCCCCACTACATGCATGCAACCTAGAGCATTCCTTGAAGATAAAGTTTGAGAGATTTCATCAAATTTTCTCCAATTCCCTTTTGGTTTTCAAGTAGGTGTATGAATTCAATTTATCCAGGTATGTAAGCCTATGAATGAGAGTTCCTTTCACTCTCATGCTCAATACTCTTCTCAATTTTCATGAATTTCAATTCTAGATTCAAGTTTCATGATCTACGGGGTTTATTCCAATTCTTGTGAAATTCTCTATGATCTATCTATGGGTCAATTTCTTTTAGTTCATATTTTATTATCTATGGGAGATTTTATGACTATTTTGAATATAAATTTATAGATTTGAATTTAATCCAACTATGCCCAATTATGTATGTTCTTGTGAAAAGTCAAGTTATGCTTTCATTATGGTCTTAATCTAAATTAGCCCAATTATGATTTATTCTTTATGATATGATTTCTCTCAAGTACTTATTATGGATTTATGAAATATCAAGTAAACATATGTTTTACAAATATGCATGAACTTCGTGATTTATGGGCTTATGATTATGGCCGACACACGGGCCTTATTACATGGCTTGTTCACGTATTTCAAGCTTGCTTATGATTATTATGATTTACACTAGCCCATGAATCTCATGTATGTTTCCCCCACTATAATATGAGCACTATATATGTTTTGGGAGTAGTATTTAACACCGAGTAGATTCAGAGTCCAAGTATACCCCAAGTCTCAAAACTACTTGCCAATGTAGCCATGATGGGACCTCCCTTGAGACTGTTCCCTTATGCCCGTATGGGCCTTTCATGAGTGATATCACGCCTCTTTTCATGGTTCTACCCTTGAAAAGGTACGAACACCCTCCCGACTAGGGTTTTATAGGTCGGGCTCCATGTGTGCTTATGTTGGGTATGTCGATTATAAGAATCTCCCATTGTTTCTCGTGATTTATGCATGGTTATGTTTATGTTACTTTGGCTCAAAGCATGTTTGATAGAGTTTTCTCCTATGACTATGATTATGATTGATTTACGAATGTTTTGAAAACCTTGAGCCCTTTTGTTACATTATGATATTTAGGTTATGACCATATTGTCCTACTCTTATAAACTATTATGTATTTTAACTATCTATTTTACTTACATTACATACTCAGTACATTCCAAGTAATGACGGCATACTTTATGTTGTATCGTTTCATGATACAGGTCCGAGGGATCAGTCTCAGCCGCATCATTAGTCCCGCTTCCTCTCAGACCTGTCCAACTAGCATTGTGAGTCTTCATCCTTCGAGGACATTCAGTTATCTATTGTTATTTCTTTCAGTTACAGACTTTGTTGAGTTAGTTGGGGATGTTGTCCCATCAGCTCATCAGTATGTTAGAGACTTCCGGACATTATGTAGAAATCAGCTTTTCATTTGTGATTCCGTTATAGCTTGTTATATATGTAGACTTTCGCGATTATGTATGTTGAATTTTCGCTTTATTATGTTGAATTTAGACATTATTTTCATTCCATGGGTCAACTTGGAGCCTCTCGGGGTTTCCTGTCCTGTGTCTCGATCTGGGTCCTAGCTCGGGTTGTGACATGCAGCATGGCAAATTCATTGCGTATGCCTCTAGACAGCTAAAGACTCACGAGAAGAATTATCCAATGCATGACCTAGTATTGGAAGCAGTGGTGTTCGCATTGAAGATTTGGATACACTACTTGTATGGGATGCATGTAGATGTGTTCACGGACCACAAGAGTCTTCAATATGTATTTACTCAGAAGGATCTGAATTTGCGACAAAGGAGGTTGTTAGAGCTTCTCAAGAACTATGACATGAGTGTCCTTTATCATCCAGGAAAGGCCAATGTAGTGGAGGATGCTCTTAACAGGTTAACCATGGGGAGTGTGTCTCATGTGGAGGAGGAAAGGAAATAATTAGTGAAGGATGTCTATCGACTTTCTCCCATAATAGTTTACCTTGTCGACTCGACAGATGGTGGTGTGATTGTTCAGAATGGTTCAGAATCCTCTTTGGTGACTGAAGTCAAGTCTAGACAAGATGAGGATTCTATTTTGGTAATGTTGAAGGAAGCAGCTCAGAATCAAAAGGTAGAGGTCTTCTCCTAAGGAGGAGATGGTGTGCTTCGATATCAGGGCCATTTGTGTATCCTAGATGTTGATGACTTGAAAGATCAGATGCTGCATGAGGCTCATGGTTCTTGACATTCTATACATCCAGGTGCCACCAAGATGTATCGTGACCTATGAGAAGTCTATTGGTGAAACGGCATGAAAAAGGACATTGCGGAGTTTGTGGCTAAATGTCCGAATTGTTAGCAAGAGAAGGTCGAGCATCAAAGACCAGGAGGTGTGTTTCAATACATTAGTATCCCTATGTGGAAATGGGAAGAGATCAGTATGGACTTTATCACAGGATTGCCTCGTACACGCCGACAGTATGACTCGATTTGGGTGGTCGTGGATAGAATGAATAAAGCAGCTCATTTTCTACCGGTCAAAACTACAGATTCAGCAAAGGATTATACCAAATTGTACATTCTGGAATTGGTTCGGTTTCATGGAGTCCCCTTGTCTATCATCTCAGATAGAGGTACTCAATTTACCTCGCAATTTTGTTAAGTCATTTCAGAAGGGATTTGGTTCTCAGGTCAAGCTTAGCACAACTTTTCACTCGCAGACTGATGATCAGGCTGAGCAGACCATTCATACTCTCAAGGATACGTTGGGAGCATGTGTGCTTCACTTTAAGCATGGCCGGGATGATCACTTACTTCTCATTGAGTTTGCATATAACAACAGTTACCACTCCAACATTTAGATGACTCCGTTAGAGGCTCTTTATGGGCTGAGATGCAGATCGCCTATTAGTTGGTTCGAAGTAGGTGAGGCTATGTTATAGGGCCGAATTTAGTTCATGAGGCTATGAGAAAGTTTGGCTTCTAAGGAAGAGGCTGAAAAAAGCTCGGAGTCATCAAAAGTCCTATGCTGATGTGAGAAGGAGAGAAATTGAGTTTGAGGTTGATGATTGGGTGTTTCTAAAGGTGTCTCCCATGAAGGGAATGATGAGATTTGGGAATAAAGGGAAGCTTAATCCTCAATATGTTGGCCCGTACAAGATTGTGAGGTGTGTTGGAAAGGTGGCCTATGAGTTGGAGTTGCCCTGAGTGTTGGCTTCAGTACATCCAGTTTTCCATGTTTCTCTCTTGAAGAAGTGCATTGGTGACCCGACTTTGGTTGTTTTGGTGGAGAGCATAGGTGTGAAGGATAGCCTCAGCTATGAGGAGGTACCAGTTGAAATTCTTGATCTTTAGGTCCGGAAGTTGAGGAACAAGGAGGTAGCTTGAGTAAACGTTTTGTGGAGGAATTAACATATTGAAGGAACTTCGTGGAAGCCGAGGCAGATATGATGGCTAAATACCCGCACCTTTTCCCTTCCGGCTCACTTCCAGCTCACTTCCAGCTCACTTCCAGCTCACTTCCAGCTTGAGGTACCAATTTCCTCCTTAGTACTCTCTTTAGATATATGTTTAGTTCATGTCTCTCAGTTTCCTGTTAATCAGTGCTTGTATGTATGATTTATGAATTCAGCTCAGTCGTGTGTTTCAGTCCGGAGTCAGTCACTCCGTCAGTTTTCAGCTTCAGTTGCTCTGTATTTGGGATGGCAGGTCTTTTTTCTCAACAATTCAATATGTTTAGCCTACATTTGATGAAGAATGTTCCTAAGAGGGAGATATTGTAATACCTCGAAAGTTCCTAAGAATGGATGGGAGGATTAGAAATAAGTTCTGTAGAAAAATCTGCATTTTGTTGTCACGACTCGAGTTCACACCCTAGCCGTAACACAGGACAAGGAAACTTCGATGGGTTCCAAGTCAACCCAAGGCATTATCATATAATACACTTAACATCATAAACGACTAAAAACATAAATAATAAGAAGCTAATAACAACAATTTAGTAAAAACCATAAGGAAAATTTTAACAGTGCTTAAATACAATGTTGAATCCGTCTATACAAGTCTGAAAGCCTTCTGCTAAAACTGACGAGTTGTTAGGACAAGCCCCCAGCTAACTCTTAAAGTCTGAAAACTGAAACAATAGAAAGATATGAACATAATCATTTCCTCGGAAGATGAGGACTCACCACTAGTAACTGGGAGGGAGAGCGTAGTGTATCTAACCATGCGGCTGAACCTGATGACCTGAATCTATGTCATGAAATGATATAGCACAAGAGGCGTGTGGTCAGTACTTGGAATGTACTGTGTATGCAGGAAGCGCTTTTAAACTAACTCATAAATACATACAAGAAGGAAGTAATGTAACACACATTAGTAATAATGTAACTGAAATGAGATACGAAAACCTTATATGAGATTCACATATTCATATCACCATAACTACTTTATAAGGACATGCATTATTATAAGATCAACTGATGCGCAAAAGTAATGATCGTGAATAATATAGAGGTATGATGACGTGATTGATATCAAGAGGGTCCCTAACTGTCCAAGGGAGCGTCCCTGACTATTGAAGGGAAATATTCTCACTAGTGAGAATCCCTGACTGTCAAAGGGAGAAAAATTCTCTGATATAGAGAGTCACTAACTGGCTAGGGATCCTAGTCCCCATAGACTAAGGAGAGACATGCACAACTAGTAGCCAGGGATATGAGTCCCGACTGACTAGGAAAACATTCTTGCTAACGAGAATCCCGACTGTCTGGGGAAACATTCTTGCTAACGAGAATCTCAACTGACTAGGGAAACATTCTTGCTAACAAGAATCTCGACTAACTTTCATTAATCTAAATTGAAATACCTAATCGGAGATAAGGACAATAACTGATTTCCATCATACAATATTATTTACGACAGGATTGGGGATACTTTCTAATAACAACAAGACCAACAGTTACAATATCGTTCTCATGCTCTATCACCACAATTCACCTTATCATGGAGTCAAATCAACAATTACTTCAAGCATCTTACTCTAACGAGCATTCTATAGGTTCACATTATGCATTATACTTTCACAATACCACGAATTTCGAATTCATCTCATTCCTCAGGTAGCACAGGGTCATGCACATTATATAGATCCAATTCATACTTTGCCAAAGATACATGGTTGCCTTTATTAGAGTTACGAACAACTCGCACATTCAACTCATACCTCGCCATCTATAACATCAATCATGGGAGGAACATACATCTTCATTTTATGAGGCACATTTCATAATTTACTGCAATTCATAAGAAAGACGCAATACTTAGGCCATTTTCATAGATTCACCTTATACTCAATCAATTTAATCAAAAACATAATGATAATACAGAATTTACTTTCAATTTCCCAAGCCCACAAACTCCAAGTCATCCAAACATAGATATTATTGACATTATCGGGTTATTAGGGTTAATCATAAAATATTCCCACAATTTAATCATGTTCATGAACTAATACAATAATCAAGTGAGCAATAAACAAATCTCATTCAATATTCAAGCCAATTTATGAATAACATGCTACACCCTTGCATTCCCAACATACAATCCACATTTCAAAGCAACCCATTAATTTATATTCCAATTAAATTCATAATTTCAGAAGATTTCAGCATTTAAGAAGAATATAGAAAAATATAGGAGAATTTTCTCATCATACAAGCCCTAGGTCATGCTTTTCTAGATTATTTGAAAATGGGTTTTTAATAAAACATTTTTGGGGCACAAGAATGGAAGAATATCCTTGTTGAAGACCCGCATACATAGTAGAAGAAATTCCACTCGCAATTACACCTTGAAGCTCTTGAAGAAAACCCTTGAATCTTGTAAGAGAGTAGGAAGAAGGGTTTGAGAGGATATCTTGATAGAATGAGATTTTAGACTTTAAGAAACCCTTAAAAACGTCCCAAACAATATACAAAAGACATAGTTTAAAAGTTAAAGGCATAGGAGTTTACAAAAATACCCCTTGAGAAAACTAGAAAAACTTCTCGAACTAGAGTCGCGACTCACGTAACGAGTCGTCGTCACTTCAAATGATTCGTCGTCTTGCCCGTTAAGTACACTGGAAATTTTGCACAGATTCATCATTCTTCAAACCACGACCAACATAACGAATCCTCACCAGCTCCAACGACTCGTTATATCTATTCGTCAAGTACACTGGATCTTCCTTCATGGTCTCAGCTCCTCCCTCCTAATGACTGACATGACAAGTCGTTGCCTCACTTAACGACTCGTCACATCCTTCTGTCAACTACACAACTTATGAGTTAACTCGAGGACCCTGCCCTCCATCCAACGACCAACCTAACAAGTCGTTGCCAGGCAAGACGACTAGTCAGGTCGTCCATCATCACTTGAATTAACCTTACCTCAAAACTGCTTTCCCGCGGGTCTAACCATGACCTATTAGGCCACCTAACGAGACGTTCCCCGACTCATTCTGCACAAAAATTCCCTTTTCAGTCTGATTTCTTTCCTTAAGCCCGAAATCTTATCTTAGAAACATCTGGGGTGTTACAATATCTCTCCCTTAGGAACATTCGTCCTCGAATGTTGGCTGAACATACTAAAAAGATGGAGACGAAATTGAAATCCCAAAATCAATCTCTCATAGCTAACCCTAATGGAGTATTAGACTCCGGACCAACCTTATACACCAGGATTGAACATCCATATCTGACATGCATACAATGGCACAAGGGAAACCGAAGAACATGAGACCAACATATAACTAGACAAAACACCGAAGGAAAATTCTTTCCCCTTTCTATCTGGCACAGAACTGATACAAACTGATCCTTCGTTCTCAAATTGCTTCTCGATACTAAGCCAGGATTCATGATATCTAATCTGACTGAAGGTAAGGATTTATGAGCACGAGTCATTCCTGACATCTAAAACTAAGCACATACATGAGATAGTCTGGTTCTACTAAACTTACTAAGCAACTTCTATAGACTGAGTTCGAGCTAGCTACACAAGATAACATACATCAACACACATAACTTATTTATAACACGAAAATAACCAATATAGGATAAGATAGGGTCGTCAAACCCACTAAAATCATAACATAAAAATGCATTGTGGAATACCCAAAAGCTTCTTTTTTTGTCCAGCAACGCGGTAAACATAAAATCAAAAAGAACAAAGAGAAATGATACTTTTATTTTGATCGAATTTTCTTATGAAGCATAAAGGATTCATAGAGCAAGACTGGCATCATTGTCTAAAGTGGTTACCTCTAAACCTCGGGAATCTGCATATAGGAATAGACACCATTTTAACTTCAACTGAATCACAAGGGAAATTATCTAAACCTCGAAGAGATTGATATACTGCAACTGCTAGGGATGAAACTTCTTTATGGGCATTCTCAAGATCCGGCTTACTACGCATACTCACTATCTCCCCCTTAGCTTAAAGCCATCATTCTAAGACTCCTGAATCTTCCTTAAGGTCAGGATAATTTACAAACTCCTAGCTTCTTTTCCACCTAGCCTTCTCTACAAGCCTAACACTAACAGCTACTCACATTACCTATCAACAATCTTTTCCCACAATCACAATAGAGCTTCTTATTCAATACTAAGGTTGGCAACGCATAAGGGATAACACAAGATTCACAACATACCTGTGACTACTCTTGTGGTTGGCTTGCCACCTGCTCTATGTAACTGCGCCGCTGAGATGGGCGGGGACCTGTTATCTAGGGCGCGGACCTTCCTATCATCTCGAATTGCTAATGGGCAATCTCTGTGTCTAGGACCGAGCTGGCCACAATGGAATAAAACATCTAAACCCGCCAAGCACCTTCTGCAGTGGTTCTCCCCACAGCTCCCGCAAACGGGATAGATAATCTCCCTCACCCGGGGTTGGTATTCCCGAATCTGAGCTAAAGACCACTACTGGGGTTGAGAGTGACTCCTACATCTTGACCCCTTGGGAACCCTCGAGATTTTTGGTCCTGGGATTTTTGTTCTTCCTTTCTTCCCCCTTAGACTCCCCCTCCAAATCCAAACCACCAACTTTAGTTGGACTCCCCCTCATGAAGTATGGAACTCTAACAGATGTCGCCTCCCTAGTAGAGTGCGCTGATACGATAGTCATCTAGATGGGCTGGGTGATCATGGCCCGCATCAACACTCGAACTGCGGCCCCATGTTCTGCGTCCGTAACTTGCCCAGACATGGGATCCGTTGGAGTTGGTGGAGCTGGTTGACTTCCGTTAGTTCCTTGGGAATACATTTTTCTGCACACGCGTATAGCATGAATTAAAGGAATGAATTAAAGACATTTTTCTGCACACATCTTTATCATAAGTATGGCACGCTTCCCACCAATGAAAAATATTCTACTTAACTCGGCTTCAAGACACCCTAGGACACTCTAAACCTTTACTCTGATACCAAGTTTGTCACGACCCGAGTTCACACCCTAGCCGTAACACGGGACAAGGAAACCCCGAGGGGTTCCAAGTCAACCCAAGGCATTATCATACCATACACTTAACATCAGAAATGACTAACAACATAAATAAGTAGAAGCTAATAAAAAGAATCTAGTAAAAACCATAAGGAATATTTTAACAGTGTTTAAATACAATGTTGAATCCGTCTATACTAGTTTGAAAGCCTTCTACTGAAACTGACGAGTTGCTGGAACAAGCCCCTAGCTAACTCTTAAAGTCTGAAAACTGAAACATAGAAAGATATGAACATAATCATGTACTCGGAAGATGAGGACTCACCACGAGCAGCTAGGAGGGAGAGCGTAGCTTATCTAACTACACGGCTGAGCCTGATGACCTAAATCTATATCATGAAATGATATAGCACAAGAGGCATGCGGTCAGTACTTGGAATGTACTGAGTATGCAGGAAGCACTTTTAAACTAACTCATAAATATATACAAGAAGGAAGTAATGTAAAACACATTAGTAATAATGTAACTGAAATGAGATACGACAACCTTATATGAGATTCACATATTCATATCACCATAACAACTTTATAAGGAAATGCATTATAATAAGATAAACTGATGCGCAAAAGTAATAATCAGGAATAATACAGAGGTACGATGCCGTGACTGATATCGACAGGGTCCCTAACTGTCCAAGGGAGCGTCCCTGACTATCGAAGGGAAACATTCTCGCTAGTGAGAATCCTTTACTATCAAAGGGAGAAAAATGCTCTGATATAGAGAGTCACTGACTGGCTAGGGAGGTTAGTCCTGACAGACTAAGGAGAGACATGCATGGCTAGTATCTAGGGATGTGAGTCCCGACTGACTAGGGAAACATTCTTGCTAACGAGAATCTCGACTGACGAGGGAAACATTCTTACTAACGAGAATCCAGACTGACTAGGGAAACATTCTTGCTAACAAGAATCTCGACTAACTATCGTTAATATAAATTGCAACTTCTAATAAGAGACAAGGACATTAACTAATTTTCATCATACAACATTCTTTACGACAGGATTGGGGCTACTTTCTAATAACAACAAGCCCAACAGTTGCAATATCATTCTCATGCTCTATCACCACAATTCACCTCATCATGGAGTCAAATCAACAATTATTTCAAGCATCTTACACTAACGAGCATTCTATAGGTTCACATTATGCATTATACTTTCATAATACGACGAATTCCGAATTCATCTCATTCATCATATAGCACAGGTTCATGCATGTTATATAGATCAAATTCATACTTTGCCAAAGATACATGGCTACCTTTATTAGAGTTACGAACAACTCGCACATTAGACTCATACTTCGCCATCTGTAACATCAATCATGGGAGGAACATACATCTTCATTTCATGAGACCCATTTCATAATTTACTCCAATTCAAAAGAAAGACGCAATACTTAGGCCATTTTCATAGATTCACCTTATACTAAATCAGTTTAATCAAAAACATAGTGATAATACATAATTTAATTTCAATTTCCCAAGCCCACAAACTCCAAGTTATCCCAACATAGATATTATTGACATTATCGAGTTATTAGGGTTAATCATACAATATTCCCACAATTTCATCATGTTCATGAACTGCTACGATAATCAAGTGAGCAATAAACAAATCCTATTCAATACTCAAGCCAATTTATGAAGAACATGCTACACCCTTGCATTCCCAACATGTAATCCACATTTCAAAGCAACCCATGAATGTATATTTGAATTAAATTTATAATTTCATAAGATTTTAGTATTTAAGAAGAATATAGGAGAATTTTCTCATCATACTAGCCCTAGGTCATGCTTTTCTAGATTATTTGGAAACGGGTTTTTAATAAAACATTTTTGAGGCACAAGGATGAAAGAATATCCTTGTTGAAGACCCGCATACCTAGTAGAAGAAATTCCACTCGAAATTACACCTTGAAGCTCTTGAAGTGAACCCTTGAATCTTGTAAGAGAGTAGGAAGAAGGGTTTGAGAGCATATCTTGAGAGAATGAGAGTTTAGACTAGAAGAAACCCTTAAAACATCTCAAACAATATACAAACGACGTATTTTAAAAGTTAAAGGCTTAGGAGTTTACAAAAATTCCCCTAGAGAAAACTAGAAAAACATTCCGAACTGGAGCCACGACTCACGTAACGAGTCGTCGTCACTTCAAATGACTCATTGTCTTACCCGTTAAGTACACTGGAAATTTCGCACAGCTTCATCATTCTTCAAACCACGACCAACATAACGAATCGTCACCAGCTCCAGCGACTCGTTATATCCATTCATCAAGTACACTGGAATTTCCTTCATGGTCTCAGCTCCTCCCTCCTAACGACTGACATGCTGAGTCGTTACCTCACCTAACGACTCGTCAAATCCTTCCATCAACTACACATCTTATGAATTAACTCGGGACCCTTCCCTCCATCCAACAACTGACCTAACGAGTCGTTGCCAGGCAAGACGACTCATCAGGTCGTCCGTCGTCACCTAACTTAACCATACCTCAAAACTGCTTTCCCATGGGTCTAAGCACAATCTGTTAGGCCACCTAACGAGTCGTTTCCTGACTCATTCTGCAAAAAACTTCCCTTTTCAGTCTGATTTCTTTCCTTAAGCCCGAAATCTAATCTTACAAACATCCGGGGTGTTACAATCTCTCCCCCTTGGGAACATTCGCCCTCAAATGTTGGCTGAACATACTAAAAAGATGGAGAAGAAATTGAAATCCCAAAATCAATCAATCACAGCTAACCCCAACGGAGTATTAGACTCTGGACCAACCTTATACACAAAGACTGAATATTCATATCTTACATGCATACCATGGCACAAGGGAAACCGAAGAATATGAGACCAACATAGAACTAGACAAAACACCGAAGTAAAATTCTTTCCCCTTTCTATCTGGCACAGAACTTATACAGACTGATCCTTCATTCTCAAATTGCTTCTCGATACTAATCCAGGATTCACGATATCTAATCTGACTGAGGGTAAGGGTTTATGAGCACGAGTCAATCCTGACATCTGAAACTGAGCACATACATGAGATAGTCGGTTCTACTGAACATACTAAGAAACTTCTATAGACTGAGCTCGAGCTAGCTATACCGAAAAACATAAATCAACACACATAACTGATTTATAACACAAAAATGAGCATAAAGGACTCATAGAGCAAGACTAGCATCACTATCTAAAGCGGTTACCTCTAAACCTCGGGAATCTACTCATAGGAATAGACACCAATTTAAATTCAACTAAATCATAAGGGAAATTATCTGAACCTCGAAGAGATCGATATACTGCAATTGCTAAGGCTGAAACTTCTTTATGGGTATTCTCAATATCCGCTTACTATGCATACTCACTATCTCTCCCTTAGCTTAAAGTCATCATTCTAAGACTCTCGAATATTCCTTAAGGTCAGGCTAATTTACAAAATCCTAGCTTCTCTTCCACCGTTAGCCTTCTCTGCAAGCCTCACACTAACAGCTATTCACATTACCCATCGACAATCTTTTTCCACAATCACAACAGAGATTATTATTCAATATTGAGGTTGGCAATGCATAAGGGATAACACAAGATTCACAACATACCTGCTACTACTCCTGTGGTTGGCTTGCCACCTACTCTATGTAACTATGCCGTTGAGATAGGTGGGCTGTGGACTTGTTAGCTAGGGCGTGGACCTTCCTGTCATCTCGCTTGGCCAATGGGCAATCTCTATGTCTATAACTGGGATTGCCACAATGGAAGCAAACATCTGAACCTTCCAAGCACCTTCTGCAGTGGTTCTTCTGGCAGCGTCCGCAAACGGGATAGGTAATCTCCCTCCCGGGGCTGGTATTCCGAAATCTGAGCTAAAGACCTCTGTTGGGGTTGAGAGTGACTCCTATTTCTTGACCCCTATTGGAAACCCTCGAGATCTTTGGTCCTGGGCTTTTTGTTCTTCCTTTCTTCCCCCTTAGACTCCCCCTCCAAATCCAAACCACCAACCTTAGTCGGACTCCCCCTCATGAAGTATAGAACTCTAACAGCTGCCGCCTCCCTGGTAGAGTGCGCTGATGCGATAGTCATCTGGTTGGGCTGGGTGATCATGGCCCGCATCACCACTCGAACTGCGCCCCAAGTTATGTGTTTGTAACTTCCCGGACATGGGATCCGTTAGAGTTGGTGGAGCTGGTTGACTTCTGTTAGTTCCTTAGCGATACATTTTTCTACACACACGTATAGCACGAATTAAAGGAATGGAGCGACAGTTCATAAAACGACTCAGATCATGAAAAAAGGGAACATTTCCTATATGTCTCATAGCCACTTCTTCATAAGTTTGGCGCGCTTCACACCCATGAAAAAGAATCTACTTAACGCGGCTTCCAGACACCCTAGGACTCTCTAACCTTTGCTCTGATACCAAGTTTGTCACGACCCGAGTTCACACCCTAGTCATAACACGGGACAAGGAAACCCCGAGGGGTTCCATGTCGACCCAAGACATTATCATAGCATACACTTAATATCAGAAACGACTAACAACATAAATAATAATAAGATAATAATAATAATCTAGTAAAAACCATAAGGACAATTTTAACAGTGCTTAAATACAACGTTGAATCCATCTATACAAGTCTGAAAGCCTTTTATTAAAACTGACGAGTCTCTAGGACAAGCCCCCGGCTAACTCTTAAAGTCTGAAAACTGAAACATAGAAAGATATGAACATAATCATGTCCTCGGAAGATGAGGACTCACCACTAATAGCTGGGAGGGAGAGAGTAGCGTATCTAACCACGCGGCTGAGCCTGATGACCTAAATCTATATCATGAAATGATATAGCACAAGAGGTGTGCGGTCAGTACTTGGAATGTACTGAGTATCCTGATCACGGGCAAAAATATCATGCCCGTGATACGCTTTATAACTTAAATTAGTCTTGTTGTCTAAGTTATTTTATACATTTTCATGTGACTTTATATGAATGTGAAGATATGTGCTAACCAACATGATTAGCCTTTGTTTTGTAGGTTTTGATGACTTTTGAGGAACTAATCCATGAGTTGGTGAAGTAG
>JACEIK010007638.1:16888-36117 GCA_018107945.1 Datura stramonium | reverse complement strand
TCAGAGTTAGAGCCAGCCAGGCACTAGAAGTGCTTAGGCTTAGCAGTCCAGCAGTTCAGGTCCTAGTAGGGCACCAGGTGCCAGTCATACCCCCCAAGGCAGGGCGCAACAATCTTGTCCCTCAAATTATCGACATCTGGAACCATAGACGACCCTGGTATCGTATCACACCATCTCCCCCTTGGGAGAAAACCTCTACTTTTTGACTCCGCACCGCTTCCTTCAGCTTCCTCAAAATCAGATCCTCATCTTGCCTAGACTTGACATCAACCACCAAGGATTATTCTGACCCATTTTGCACAACAACACTGCCATCGGTCGAGTCAACTAATCTAACCCCCAACCTTTCTAGTCGATGGACATCTTTCACCAACTCCTTTCCCTCATCCACGTGAGACACACTCTCTATAGAGAGCCTGCTAACTGCATCCACAACCATATTAGCCTTGCCAGGGTGGTAAAGGACACTCATATTGTAGTCCTTTAGTAACTCCAACCACCTCCTTTGCCGAAAATTTAGATCCTTTTGCGTGAACACATATTGCAAGCTCTTGTGATTCGTAAATACATCCACATGGACCCCATAAAAGTAATATCTCCATATCTTCAATGCAAACACCACCACAGCCAACTCAAGATCATGGGTCAGGTAGTTCTTTTCATGAACCTTCAACTGTCTCGAGGCATATGCTATCACTTTTCCATGTTGCATCAACACACACCCGAGTCTAACTCGTGAAGCATCAAAATACACTACAAAGCCATCTGTACCTGCGAGTATGGTAAACACTGGTGCTGAAGTGAGTTGAGCCTTCAACTCTTGGAAGCTTTTCTCACAAGCCTCTGACCATTGAAACTTCACCTTCTTCTGAGCCAACTTGGTTAATGGTGCGACAATAGATGAAAAACCATCCACAAATCTCCGACAGTAACCCACTAAGCCTAAAAAGCTCCTGATATCTTATGGGTTCACCGGTCTAGGCCAATTCTTTACCGCCTCGATCTTTTGAGAATCTACCTTTATGCCCTCACTTGATACCACATGGCCTAGAAATCGAGTCCAACAAAAACTCACATTTTATGAACTTTGCATACAACTGACGATCCTTGAGGGTCTGAAGCACTACTCTGAAGTGAGCGGCTTGCTCCTCCTCGTCCGAGAGTATATAAGGATGTCATCGATGAACACAATCACGAACATGTCCAAATATGCCTTGAACACCCTGTTCATTAGATCTATAAAAGTTGTAGGGGCATATGTTAGTCCAAAAGACATAACAACAAATTCGTAGTGACTATACCGAGTCTTGAAAGCTATTTTCGGGATGTCACTTTCCCGAACCCTGAGCTGGTGATACCCGGATCTGAGATCAATCTTGGAGAAACACTTGGCACCCTAAAGCTGGTCAAGCAAACCATCGATCCTGGGTAAAGGATACCTGTTCTTGACGGTGACCTTGTTCAACTATTGATAGTCAATGTATATCCGAAGCGAACCATCCTTCTTCCGGACAAATAACACTGGTGCACCCCATGGAGACTTACTCGGCCAAATAAAGCCCTTATCTAACAGGTCCTTCAACTGGTCCTTCAACTGATCCTTCAACTCTTTTAGCTCGACTGGAGACATTCTGTAAGGTGGAATAGATATAGGTTGCGTGTCGGGAAGAAGATCTATACCAAAATCAATCTCCCGCTTTGTAGGGACACCTGGCAAATCATCAAGAAAGACCTCTAGATACTCACGTACCACAGGTACAAATTGGATAGTCGGGGTCTCGAAATCCGCATCCTTAACCCTAACTAGATGGTACATGCAACCCTTAGAAATCATCTTTCTAGCCTTAAGGTAGGAAATAAATCGACCTACAGGCACCGCTGAACTACCCTTCCATTCTAACAGTGGCTCACCTGAAAATTTGAGCTCTACTGACCGGGTTCTACAATTAACTAAAGCATAGCATGTGAATAGCCAATCCATGCCGAGAATAACATTGAAATCAGTCATGGCTAACTCTATCGAGTCTGTTGAGGTGACCTTATAAAGGACTGAGACTGGGCAACCTCTATACACCTGTCTAGCTATAACTGAGTCACCTACTGGAGTAGAAACTGAGAAGGCTCTGACAAAACGTTGGGACTGACTCTGATGCTACTAGCTACGTATGGTGTCATAAAAGATAGGGTAGCCCCCGAATCTAGCAATGCATATACATCAACATGAAAGACTCTTAACATACCGGTGACTACATTTGGTGAGGCCTCTTGCTCCCGACGAGTGGCTAAGGCATAGAATCTATTCTGGTGCTACCGGCAGCTGTGCTAGTAGATGCCCCCTAATGTGTTGTGCGTGGGGGAGGGGCTGCTCAGCTAGAAGCTACGCCTCAGCCCCTAACCTGATCCTGTCTCGCAACGGGACAATCTTTGAGCATTTGTTCAGGTTGTCCACATCCAAAAAAAGCTCCTGACCCTGCCAAGAACTGGCCTATGTGTCCTCGGCCGCACCTGCGACAAGCTGGAATGCTAGAATTCGTGGGTCTACTGTTATGACCCCTTGAGCCTGACGCTCGCCCCCTCTGATTATTTCTGGGCCTCGATGGCACGCTCAGTGCGAAAGATGTTGGGGCTAATGATCTCTAATGGGTCTACTATCGATGCCCACCACCGGACCTCTACTGAGAGAATCTGTGGTCCTCCATCCTGGCCCTCTTTGCCTCCCTCTCCCTCGAATGTGCCGCCTCCATCTGCTGCGCGTACAACAGTATGCGAGGGAAGTCCATATCCTGGTGGAGCATAGCTATCTAGCAGTCCTTGTCCAAGTAACCTGTTATACCATGCACAAACCTGGTCACCCCTGCCCGCTGGTCAGCCAGTAACTCTGAGGCATACTTAGACAGGTGGGTGAACTCAAGGGCGTACTCCTGAACGATAATCCTTCCTTGATTTAAGCTCACGAACTCAACTGCTTTCAACTCCCTCATCTCTCTAGGGAAGAACCGATCCAGGAATGCAACCTGAAATTCCTCCCAGGTGATTGGACCTGCTCCTGCGACCCTGTTGTCCTTCCACTGGTGGAACCAAATATGCACAACCCCTTCAACTGGTAAGAGGCCAGCTCTGCGCACTCAACACTACTCACCCCCATAACCTGGGTGATCTTGATGATCTCATCAACAAACTCATGTGCGTCCTCATCTACCTTGGACCCCAAGAACTCCGGCAGATTCATTCTCAAGAAGTCTCGAACTCTGGCCACCACTGCATTGCCGTTTTGAGGAACATGTGCAACAGCCTGCTGATTGACCTGGTTGGTCAAGACCTGCGCAAGCATCTAAATGGCAGCTCGAAACTCAGCATGAGTGGCTTGCCCCGGTGCTTGAGGCTCCTCTGGTGGGGCTGGCTGATGCCCATTATCATTTCCATCATCGTGGCCTTCACCACCTCCATTCCTCCTCCTATTCATCCTTTGAGGTGCCATGCTTCTGCAATCGCGAATAGCACGAATTAGAAGGATAGAAAGGCTTTTCATCGCATGACATAGATCATGAAAAATGGAACATTTCCTAAAACGTCTAGTAGCCTCTTCGTCATAAGTGTGGCGCATTTCACACCCATGAAAAAGACTCTACTTAACGCGGCTTTCAGACTCCCTAGGACACATCAAACCTATGGCTCTGATACCAAGTTTGTCATGACCCAAATGGGGACTCAGATCGTAGACACGGGACAAGGGACCCCGAGAGACCCCAAGTCGACCCATGGCATAAGCATTCTACTAACTTATTTGATAATCATGAAGAAGACATAAATATAAACTTAGCGGAAGTCCCATACAACGGCACGTTAGAACAACATCTTAAGTATGAAAGCCTCTAGTCTAGATGAGTTGATGGGACAAGAACCCAATCAACTCCACAAAACATGAAACTGAAATACGAAATGAAACGGAGGGCCTAGTCCTCGAAAGATGAGGACTCACCAATCCCGAGCTGATAAGGACTCTGTAAAGCTGATTAAGATTGGGGTTGGAGCTGCGAGTCGGGTCCTGTATCATGAAATGATACAGAATAAAAATATGCGTGTCAGTACGTGGAATGTACCGAGTATGCAAGGTAAGTAAAATCGCTTTAGTAAAGTAAATCATTAAAAATATTTCATGCATATCATACGCTTTCAACATGAGACGAAGGGCATACATGCAATCTTTCTGAAATCATAATCTCATCATAACATGACCATGCATATCTTTATAACATGATGACTGATTCGAATGACTCAAAGCTGAAACATAACATTTATATTGAAAAGCTGAACAATGAGTCAAAACTTGCATTCATACATAAAGTAATCATCATGAGTAATGAATATGAAAATCTTAATGATATAGACAGTGGGATACTCATCACTTAACCGACATACCACGATAAAAATTACGTGGTCCCAACTATCACACTCAAGTGGGTAGAGCCGTCCATAACCTTGCCAGGATGATGGAAAATACCATGATATTGATATCAACCTTAAGGGCCAATTGGGTTGGGGATATCTCACAAGGGAGGTCCCAATAATATAATAGTATAACCCTATGTTGGCGCATAGTTCTGGGGCATAGGGTGATAGACCCTTAACCCGCTTGGTGCTAGACTCTTCTCCCAAAAACATGCAATACTCTACATCATATATAACGAAGCTCAACATTGTCTATTGACGAATCTCAACATGAAATCATGCATAACTCAACATCTTATGAAACGAAGCTCAACATTGTCTATTGACAAATCTCATAAATGAAATCATGCATAGACTCGACATCATATGAAAATAAAGCTCAACATTGTCCTTTGACAAATCTCAATAATGACATACATCTCAATTATAAATTCATACATATAAGAAGCTTTATTTCAAACATACCAAAATCTCAAGTATAAATGGGAGCATCTACTCCAAATCATGTGGTAATCTATATGTAGGAATATCTAACTCAACATACCACAAGCTAGAAATTATGAAATTTTGGAGGCTTCACTCTAAACCATGTGGTAAGCTTATTTCGGGAAAGAAATCATCATTTTAGCTCAACATGTGGGCATTTCCCAAATCTTTATCAAACTTAGATCTACTCAATTTATTTTGAAAACAACATCATAGTCATGGGTAGCTTTAGAAACATGTCTTTCATCATTGCACATTCAACATCATTCTCTTCTTTCATGAACTTCTCATCCATGTGCTTTTAATTTCATAATTTAGAAATCACAATTATGATTGAAAACAAATTTAAAATCTACCAAAGCTTCACCATTCATCAATATCAATATAATCTAATCATACCTATGTATAGAGATTGAAGAATTATGCAATTGGGTAGAAACCCCATACTTGACCATAAGCAAGTCATCATGTTTTGATAGAAATTAGGCATGGGGTGGAAGGAGGCACCCACTCATAGCCTTACATACCAGGGAATTGTAGATTCTAACACCCTCTAATTGCCCAAGCTGAGATTCCAATGGAAACCTTGAGATTTGGCCTTGATCATCAATCCTTCAAACTTGCATGCATGGGAAGAATAACTTAGAGTAGGCTTTTCCCCTCTAAAGACCCCCTCAAAAAGAGCCTTAAACGACGTAGTATAGGGCCTTAGGACTAGGAAATGACAGAAATTCCCTTACTGAATTCGCTGAAAATTGGTCACTGGACCAAACAACGGATGAACCAACAGGTCTTTGGAGGATACCACGACCTGTGGTATCTTCCTGTGCTATGCACTGCCCCAGCCATCTCTCGGATTCAAACCATGTATATACAGGACAACTCGTCCTAGGTTTCAATGGGTCATTCAATCAGTCGGTTTTTCCCTCTTATGAAACTCTGCACTTCTATTCAACGAGCCTCACCACGACTCGTTATAAGCCACGACGGGTCATGGTTTCCATCCGTCATCTCCACTATAAAAGTCCACTTCCTTACCACGACTCCAGACAATGAGCCATCCTTTCTCGCAACCAGTCATTGTAATGCTCATTGTTACCACTACCATCAGGCCTGACTTCTTACCACGGCTGCCTACAACAGCTCGTGGTTATATACCATGAGTCATTGTTCCTCTCGTCCTGCAACCTTTTCCCTAAATTTTTGTAGTTTTACATTTTAGCTTCCTAGGTCTACTCCTAGACACTTCCGGGGTATTACAGGACTCTAGGTGGATCCGTATTGGTGATATCACGTCATGAACGTCCTTGGCCTGGAAAACCTGGATAGCTTTGCGCACTTGAACGAGATAGTTGGGGCATCATGTAAGCTTTATCATGATGGTGTCAATGAAGACGAGTTCTCCCATTGTTCCTCATGATTTATGCATTTTCATGTTTACGATACTTTGGCTAAAGTTATGTTTTACAAGATTTCTCTTATAATTATGATTATTACTAGATTATGATTAGTAATGAAAACCTTGAGCCCTCATGTTTATGTTATGATTATCATTTTATGTTTTGAACTGTCCTACTCTTATGAACTCTCATGTATTATTATTAGTCCGTTTTTATTTACCTTGCATACTCAGTATATTGCAAGTACTGACCGCATACTATATGTTGTATCATTTCATGATATAGGCTCAAATGTTCAGGGTCAGTCTCTCCATTAGCCGGTCATCAGAGTTCAATTCAGTCAGCTGTTTGTGAGTCCTCATCCTTCGAGGACCTTCAGTCAGTTGTAATGTTTCTATTTTCAGTTTCATACTTGTAGTGAGCTAGTTAGGGTGTTGTCCCATCATCTCATCAGTATGTTAGAGGCCTTTCAGACATAGTGATGGATTTTGTTTCAGATTCAGTGTTATGTATTTCCATGGTTCAAATGTTTAATATTCAGACTTCCGCTATTTTAGAATTTAGTTTCTATCCACCTTGATTATGTTAAGTTAGTTATCATGTCCAAACCATGATTCGACTTGGAGCCTTTTATGGTTCTAGGTCTTGTGTCTCGATCCGAGCCTATGTTCGGGTTGTGACAGAAGGTGGTTTGTGTTGCTCAAGGATTATAATAGGAGTATTCTCTACCACCCATTTAGGGCTAACGTAGTTGTTTATGCTCTTAGCAGGATACCTATGAGAAGTACAACTCATATAGAGGAGGAGAAGAGAAGTTGGCTAAGGATGTGCAAAGACTCTTACACATAGGAGTCCGACTCCTAGACTCTAAAGAAGATAGTGTGCTTGTTTAGAATAGGGCCGAATCATCTCTAGTGGCAGAAGTTAAGTAAAAGAAGGATAGAGATGGTGTCTTGAGGTATCAAGGTAGATTATGTGTCCCAAATGTAGATGGTCTCAAGGAGAGAATCATGGAAGAAGCACACAACTCCAAATATTCTATTCACGCAGGTTCCACTAAGATGTATCATGACTTGAGGGAAATCTATTGGTAGAATAGTATAAAGAGAGATATTGCAGACTTTGTGGCTAGATACCCAAAATTGTCAATATGTGAAGGTAGAGCATCAAAGGCCATGTAGCGTAGCTAATAATATAGAAATCCTCAAATGAAAGTGGGATATGATCAATTAGAATGTATCACCGGTTTGCCAAAGTCACATAGGCAACATGACTCTATTTGAGTGATTATGGATCAAATGACCAAGTCAGCTCATTTCCTACCAGTTAAGACTATAGATTCAGTTGAGGACTATGGTAGATTGTATATTTGAGAGATAGTAAGACTTTATGGATTTCCATTATCCATTATATCATATAGGAGCACATAGTTTACTGCCCAATTTTGGAAGTCATTTCAGAGAGGTTTGGGCTCGAAGGTGAATCTTAGTACACACTTTTCATCCGCAGACATATGGTCAGGAAGACGGACTATTCAAACATTGGAGGATATGTTGAGGACATCTGTTATTTATTTCAAGGGAAATTGGGATAACCATTTACCTCTCATTGAGTTTTCATACAATAATAGTTATCACTCCAGCATTCATACGGCTCCTTATGAGGCACTTTAAGGGAGAAGACGTAGATATTCAATTTGTTGGTTTAAAGTTGGTGAAGCGGAGTTGATAGGACCAGACTTAGTGCAACAAGTCATGGAAAAGATTAAGATCATTTAGGAAAGGTTGAAGACTGCACAGAGTCGCCGAAAGTGTTATACAGATGTTAGGTGTAGAGACTTGGAGATTGAGGTAGATGATTGGGTTTACTTGAAGGTTTCACCTATTAAGGGTGTCATGAGATTTGGGAAGAAAGGAAGCTTAGTCCCTGCTATATTGATCCATATTGAATTTTGAGGAAAGTTGGCAATGTAGCTTATAAGTTGGAGTTTCCAACCAAACTAACATCAGTCCATCCAGTTTTCCACATCTCTATGCTCAAGAAGTGTGTGTGAGACCCTTCACTCATTGTCCCTTCAGAAAGTGTGGGATTTATGGACAACCTGTCATATGAGGAAGTACCAGTTGAGATTCTGGATCGTCAGGTTCGTAAAGTAAGGAATAATGAAGTTGCTTCGATGAAAGTGTTATAGAGGAATTAGCTAGTTGAGGGAGCTGCTTTGGAAGTGGAAGCAGATATGATGGCCAGGTATCCTCATCTATTCCCTCCTAGTTCAGAATCAACTTGAGGTAATAGTTTCCTCCCGTAGCATTCTTATCAGTTTTATATTCCATTAGTTGATGTTGAAATCCTTAGTATGGGTGTATATTTCGTGAATTCAGTTAAGCTCAGTTTAGTTACTCCTAGTTAGATCATCTATCAATTCATCTTAGTCTTCATTCGAGGACGAATGATCCTAATGAGGAGATATCGTAACAACTCAAAAAAAAAGTTTCTAAGATCAGATCCTAGACATGAAGTAGAAAGCAGTATAAAAACAGACAACTTCCCATAGGACGGATCACATCAAGATTCGTGGTGAGGTAGCACAATTTGTAACAGGATATGTGGTGAGCAGTTGGTGGTTCATGCATCCACATACCACGAGCCAAGGCATGACTCCTGGTATGGTAGTACAATTCGCATTATGGGGTCGTGAGTGAGATTCAAAGAAGTTGGTGTAGTTAAAAAGGTATTTATAAGCTTATGAATTTTATGGAAACTATGTATTAAAGATCAATTCTCAAGTGTGATAAGTGCATTAGATATAAATTAAGGTCATAAGGAACCTCTAGTACAAAGTTAAGTCTAGAGACTTCTTACCGATTGAGTTTTAGTATAAGTTCTTATTAAGGTCAACTTCAAATGACCATAACTCCTAATTTCAAAGTAGTTTGAGTGATTTAGACAATCAAATTGAATCCCTTTGAGTCTTCTTTCCAATTCATATAACCTTGCATCAATCTGAGTTCGAAGTAAAAATTTATGAGCATTTTAATAAAGCACCATCAAGCTGATGGACAAAGGACGAACCGTGAAGCCCAAACACCACGAGTCAAGGTACGACTCGTGGTATCAAGGTACAAGTCATACTAACAGTCCATAGTAAGAGTTTCTGCAAGAATTTAATTCACCCATTGACCACGAGATGCATACCACGAGTCGTGGTGAGATAGGACGACCCGTGGTACGATTCAAGGCACTGGACGAGCAGATTTTCTTGTACGTTTTTTTGGGTAGTTTCGTAACTTCTTATATTTTTATCACTAAACCAGAATGTTTGGAATTCCTAAAGAGTATATTTGAGGGTTTGATGAGTCTAAACACTTATTCCTATTCATTACAACGTAAGAATCAAGATCATTAGCTCTCAAGTTCATCAAGCAAGTTCGGAAGTCATCTTCTCCAACCTAGGGTTCTTCAAGCTTGAGTCTAGGTTCTTCTTCCAAGTATGTAATACTAACCAAATTGAGGATTTCTAATCATCCTTATACCCTAAATCTATGCAAGAATTCATTGAGATTAAAGCTAGGGTGTTTGGCTAAATTCTTGAATTGTCTTCTTCTCTATCTATTGAATTGTTCATTGTTGAGATATTCCTATTGAATTGTATCTCTTTGTTATTGATTATCATTATCTTGATGTTATCAACCATATTCTCTTGAATTCTTGATGATGGTTGGTTCGTGTCTCTTGTCCCATAAACCCTATTACATGAAAGTCATGATTTTGAAAGCATTGTTATTTGATTTTAATTGCATTATTTTCATAAAGTTAAGCAGATTTTTAAAAGAGTTTTCATGAGAAGATTTGAGAAAGAAAGTATGATTTTGAGCGTAATTTTCAAAGCTAAAGCGAAGTCTTGTTTTTGAAACTCGTGATATGTTTTGAGCATAGAAGCTCACAAGTTTTCAAAAAGATGTTTGGAGTAGAGAAACTCCTAAAGTTTTTAAAAAGATTTTGAGTGAAAGGCTCCACAGATATTTAAACATCTATTATATCTACAGATAAAGTGCTTTATAAAATAATTTTTTAAGATGCCTCAGATAGGCATAAGTATATGAGCATATGTTTTGGGAGGATTATTTAGCACCGAGTTAGGTAAAAGAGTTCATACAATCCCAAGCCCCAGAACTACGTAGCCAATGCAGGATAGGATCATGTTGTTGGTTCAGGTGACTCCTCAAAGATAACTCCCTGGTAATGAATCGATGTTATGGATCCAAGATTGTGATCGTCATCTACCCTAGCAAGGCTTTGGACAACTCTGCCACTTGAAGGAGATAGTTCGGCATCATGTTCTCATTCAGGATGGTGTTGGTTATGAAAAACTCTCCAAGTTAAAGTTACGCATTTCTATGGTATTTTTAGAGATTGGTTTGATAAATAGTTTGCATAACTGTTTTACACATTGATCATATTGTGTTTATTGCATCATTCAGAGTTTCAGTTTTAGTTATATTTCTTCAGTCAATTATCCTTTCAGTTCAAACATTCTTTCTTAATTGTTGTTTCATTCAGCCTTATTACATATTGTACATTTCACGTACTGACACTATTTGGCACTGGATCTTATTATGATGCAAATTCAGGTAAACAGGATCAGTAGTAGATGTAGCACTAGGATTTTCATTATCATTTAGTTGTTGGTGTGGCTTTCTACTTTCGAAGAGCTGCGTGAAAGGCTTGTGTGAAAGTTTTATGGAGGAATCAGCATGTTGAAGGAGCTACGTGGGAGGTCGAAGCAGATATAATGGCTAGATACCCATATTTATTCTCTACCGGCTTAGTTTCAGTTTGAGGTATCAGTTTTGACCTAAAACATATTTAGTTTTCATGTTTAGTTCATTTGCGCAAGTTTCTTTTATGTATGTGAATGTATGTATGATTCGTGAATTCAATTCAGCTGTGTAGTTTGAATCGGAGGTAGTCATTCCGTCAGTTTTCGGTTTAAATGATCAGCATCTGAATATGATAATTGCATTTTTCTCTGCTTTTCTATGTGTTTTCCAACATTCAAGGACGAATTTTCCCAAGGAGGAGATATTGTAATATCCTTGAAGCCTAAAGATCAGACCCGGGAATTGAAATAGAGAAAAAGTTGAAATTTGGCACCAGGCACAGAACGAGTCATGGGGAGACTCGTGAGACCAACCCACAAGTCGTGATGTGACTCGTGGGTAAGGCCAGGGAAGGAAATTGAAGGCTTGAGAAGAGGACACCCCACGGGCATGACCACGACTCGTGGCCAGGCCCCACAAGTCGTTGGGTCAATCGTGGAGAGGGGGATTAAGAAAAGAAAAGGGAAAGGGGCAGTGGACTTGACGGAAGGGACCCCACGAGTCATGGTCAGTCCCCATGATTCGTGGGGTAGGTCGTGGTCCACTATTTGAGAAAATATTTGGCATGAAGGCAGTGTACATCATGGATAGTGACCACGAGTCGTGGTCACCAATAACGAGTCGTGAGATTGCCTATTAAGAGCCCAAAAGACCTATTTAGAAGTGTACCTCACGGACAACTCCACGAGTCGTGAGCCTCAGCAACGAGTCTTTAGGTCCTCCATAGGACCACCTGGAATTTATTTTTTGGGAATTTAGTAAGGGTTTTTCCGTAAATCCTAAGTTCCTAAGGCCTAAACTATGATATTTTTAGTTATGAATAGTGACTTTTAAAGGGGTTAAGTTTATTTTAGGCCTCATTCATGTAAGGTAGAAGACTTGAGAGGGTAATCAAGCTTAGCATTCATCAATTTCTTTTCAATTTCCTATTGGGCACCTAAAGAAGTGTTAGAATCAGCTACCAACAGGTATGTAGGGTTATGAATGGGTGATTTCTTTCACATCCATGCCCAATCCCTCTCTAAAGTATGAAATTCNATGGGGTTTCAACCCGAATGCATGAATATCCTATTTCTATACATGGGTATGATTTAATTATGATTCCACTAGAATTATGAAGCATGGGCAATTTTTATAATGTTTTCAATTAAAAATCATGTTTATAGTTTATTGAATTAAAAGCCCATTGTTGAGATGTTCATGAAAGATGAGATGTGTGATGAATATATGATGATGATGATATATTATGATGAAAAGCATGTTTTAAAGCTACCCATGTTTACAATTATATTTTCGATTAGGATTGAGTATTTCTAAGTATGATAAAGCTTTGGGCAACGCCCACATGTTAAGTATGAATGATGATTTTCCCAAATTAATTTTACCACATGGTTTTGGATAGAAGGCTCTCAATTATATTTTCATCTTGTGGTATGTTTTGAACTAAAGCTTCTCATATGCATGATTTCGTATTTGAGAGGTATTTGATTATTGAGTTTCGTCAATAGACGATGTTGAGCTTCATTATAAAATAATGTAGAGTATATGCATGTTTTGGGGAGTAGTGTCTAGCACCGAGTAGGCTAAGGGTCGATCACCCTATGCCTCAGAACTACGCGCCAATGTAGGGTTATACTATTATATATATTACTTTGGGACCTCCCTTGTGAGCTATCCCCAGCCCTAATGGACCACGAGCTTGATATCGATCATGGTATCGTCCCTAGTCTAACAAGGCTTTGGACGGCTCTACTCACTTGAGTGTGATAGTTGGGACCACGTAAGCTCTATCGTGGTATGTTGGTTAAAAGACGAGTCTCCCATTGTTCCTCATGATTTCAGATATGCATACTTCATTATTCATGAGAATTATATATTCATGCATATTCTAAAGCAGGTTTGACTCAATGTTCAACTTTACTTATAAATTTCATCATTTAGCTTTGAGTCAATTGATTTAATTATGATGATATGAAGTTTTTCATGTTATGTTATGAAGGGATCATGATTTCGGAAAGAATGCATGCAAGCCCTACTCTCAGATTCTTAATGTTTATGTTTTAATTAATGCATTGTCTTTAAATGATTTTACTTACTTTATCAGTTTTACTTACCCTGCATCGGTACATTCCACGTACTGACCGCATACTCTATGTTGTATCATTTCATGATACAGGACCTGGCTCTCAGGTTCAGCTCCTCTCATAGTTCGACTTCTGAGATTACATTGTTCGTGTTGGTGAGTCCTCATCTCCCGAGGACTAGACTATTCAGTTTTCTTATATGTATTTCAGTTTCAGTTTTGTTGAGTTAGTTGGGGTCTTGTCCCATCAACTCGTCATGGTTAGAGACTCTTCAAACATAGGTATGTACTCAGCTTCATATTATGTTTTCTGATGTTATGTTTAAGTTAGACTTTCGCTATGAGTATATTATTGATTATTCAGTTTCTTGATTGAGTTAGATGTATGCTTATGCGTCGACTTGGGGTCTCTCAAGGCTCCTTGTCCTGTGTTACGATCCGAGCCTCCGCTCGGGTCGTGACAAGACCCGTGTTATTAACTCAAAGAACTTCCAAATCAAAATCAAATCACTATTAATACTAACGAAAGAAATTGGCTAAATACCTAGATAGTCGCTTAAACTTGGCTTGTTTTGTAAGATGGACATATAAACTTTCAAAGTGACCAGATAGACACCCAAACTCGCCTAAAGTGTACCTTTTAAACACAAGAATCCATCCTATCAATTCACGTGTTTACTATCAGAATAGTATATCTAAGTTGAATGCAGTTATGGTAGGAATAATGTTAAGTTTTAGTGCATGGTAGTAGTTTTTTTTAAAAGCACCCATGTGTGCTACCGACACCCTCAAGCAGGTATGATGGTTTCTCTTACTATTGTACAATTATGTACAGCTACACATACATCTTCACGTTTGCATTATGTTGGATTTATATTGTGAATATGTTAGGACCTTGGAAGTCTGATAGATGACATTGCTGGTATCGATAACCATTTTATAGAATTCCCTTCGTTTCTAGAGGTATCATGCAACAACACTTCAGTGAAAATCGTGTGGTATTAAATATCATATTTTCGTTATGTTTGTCTGCGCACATAATGTGTATAGATTATTATATCTCTGTTGATTTCTCTTTCCATGTGATTAAGTATGGCGGATGTATATATTTCCTTCCCCGAAGTTGCTCTCTACATGCTATTACTACATATGAACAATTTATTCCCTCTTCTTTAAAAAATGTTTGTTTTATATGACAATATGAAGCTATCGTTTTAATTTTAAAATCCATATTCTGAGCATATAATTGCTTTGACAAATTCGAATAAATGGTAGTCGATTTATTTCTGCTTATATCGAGTAAAGAATGTTAAATGTGGTAATGTGAATTTTTTATTAGCGGAATATGGAATAATTTATTACTCATTGATGTATGAGAAATTTCCATTTAACTGATCCAATTTTCACCTCTAAATTAGTCTAACAAAATTATTTTAGGTCTTGATTTGCTAGTATGACTGCCGAGATTATTTTCATATTTCTTCTACCTTTTTACTATATGTGGATTTATGGTAGTTTAATATTTATTTATTGATATCCTTAAATATACTCGTGACAGCTAGTTTATTGATTCTTGTTAAAATATTCTTACTGTTTTACTTACCTTAAATTAATAGAGCATTCCTTGACTAATTATTTCCTGGTACGCAGTATATCTTAATTATGGTAAATAGAGCTTTCTTGAAGGATCTTGATTTCTAATTTTGTTAATTAAGAAAAATAATTTCTTGACTTAATTTACGGACTGTTTTATGCTCCTCCTTTAACTAACTTAGTGTAAGTTTAGATTTGCCTTTTATTTGATTTTGTTAATTATGACAAATCATTTTTATTTATAGTAAATATTCTATATTATTTTTAGCTTTGTGTATTAAGGAAAAATTCCTTTGGCTAATTTCATTTCTCTTATTTTCCTTCCTTCTAAGTCTTTAATGGATTTTGTGAATTAATTATTTCTTTTTCATTCAACCCGTTATGATTTGCTATATAAGCAGCCCGTTCTTCTCTTTTGAATTCATTCAAACATTATGAAAAAAATCCGCAAATTACTTTATTCTTAATACTGCACTGCTCTTCGCTCTATTGATTCTATAACTCCCCTAACCCGCCTCAACACAAGCACTTCTCAGAATCCTTGAGATTCTCGTGATCTTGATGTGTTGAGGTTTGGGTCTCAATTGTGGAAAGGTCTTTAGAAATTATTGATACTTGTTGTTTGCCAGAATTGTTATTAACTGGTTAGTTTCATCTAATGCCTGTCGCGGCTCATTTTTCTAGCGAAAAGTGGAACCTCGACATGTGACAACTCTCTTAGAATAAAAAAAGATGAAGAGTATCCACCTAACGAATTAAGGTGAATTAGGGCACCGAACTAAACTAATTATCTGTTTAACTAGCCCAGGTTGCCAAAGTCGGGTAAGGGTTCAAGTCACCTCGAAAGGAAAGTGTTAGGAACCTTTCGAGGACCACAAATATGGGTCCCTTTCGGATTTATTATGATGTGGGAAATAACTAGCGAGCAAGTAAAGTTGATTTTAACCTATTTTGTTATATATTAAACTAAAAAAAATAGATGTTATAAAGTCTTCTACTCGTTAGCCATATAAAAAATAAAAAAAAATGACAAGTGAGAAGAAAGATATTTTTAAGACACCATATATTTTAAGAGATTATTACTATTTTTTAAAATTATTACAATATACAAATAATTGCTAAAGAAAGAGTTATTATAAAGATTTACACAATGATAAATTAAGAAAGTGAGGAGACAGATAAGGTAAACAAGAATCAAGGGTAAATGAAAAGAAATATTAAATATTATAAATTCATTAATTCATACAAATAAATGAGTTGACAAAATAAAGTACAAGGAAAGCATAACAAACAAATATATAGAAATTGAAGGAATCTGACCGAGTAGCCTGGCGTTCAAAGGACTACGTCGGTGTCTTATAACTATGTGCCACCGTAGATTTATACTGATGCATTACAATGTTAATGATTCCCTCTTTCATGATATCACATAATGTACGTCCCTTGTCTGGCAAGCCAGGGATGACTCTGCCCACTTGAGTGAGATAGTTGGGGCATCATGTAAGGCTCTACCATGATGGTGTCTCTTATGACGAGTCCTCCCATTGTACCGCATGTTTTATGCATTATTATGTTTATGTTATTTTGGCTCAAGTGATGATTTATAAAGTTTCTCTCATGACTATGATAATGAATGGATTACGCATGATTTGAAAACCTTGAGCCTTATGTTATATTATGATATTTATGTTATGACCATGTTTCCCCACTCTTATGATCTCTTATGAGCTTTTATGTATTTTTAAATGTCCGTTTTACTTACCTTGCATACTCGGTACATTCCACGTACTGACCGCATACTCTATACTGTATCGTTTCATGATACAGGCTCCGATGTTCAGACCAAGCACTGTCATTAGCTCGTCTTAGAGATTAGCATCCAGCTCTTTAGTGAGTCCTTATTCTCCGAGGACCAGTTTGATATCAGATATCTTTTCATGTTCAGTTTTCTAGACTTGTCGGGTTAGTTGAGGGTGTTGTCCCATCAACCCATCAAATATGTCAGAGGCTTTCATACTATGTGTAGTATTCAGCTATTATGTATGTAGTACGTTCCACCTTCTACGTTATGTCATGTTTATGCTTTTTCTATGTCGTTATGCTAAGTATTCCTCTTTATTGATATTGAGTTAGATGTATGTTCATGTCATGGGTCGACTTGGGGTCTCTCGGGGCTCCTTGTTCCATGTCACATCTGGGTCTACGTTCGGGTCGTGACAAACTTGGTATCAAAGCAATAGGTTTGAAGTGTCCTAGGGTGTCTGAAAGCCGCGTTAAGTAGTCTTTTTCATGGGTGTGAAGTACACCACACTTATGACGAAGAGGCTACGAGACGTTTAGGAAATATTCCCCTCTTTCATGATCTATGTCGTGCAGTAAAATATTCCCCTATCCTTCTAATTTGTTCTATTCGCGATTTCAAAATCATGGATCCCCGCAGAGTTAATGGTAGGAGGAATGTGAATTGAGACGGCCACGAGGAGGGCAATAGAGACGGCACCAACAAGCCCCACCAGTCCAGGAGCACCATGCACCGGAGCCGATTGCCCATGCTGAGTTTCGGGCAGCCATTCAGATGCTCACGCAGGCCTTGACCGCTCAGGTCAATAAGAAGGCAGTGGTGCATGTTCTATAAAATGGTAATGCGGCGACAACTCGAGTCAGGGATTTCTTGAGGATGAACCCGCCAGAGTTCCTCAGGTCAAAAGTAGATTAGGACCCGCATGAGTTCATTGATGAGATTGTGAAGTTCACCCAAGTCATGGGGGTGAATGGAGTTGAGTGTTCTTAGTTGGCTTCATATCAATTGAAAGGGGTCGCACACATCTGGTTTCGACAATGGAAAGATAGTAGGGCCACCGGAGCATGCCTTGTCACTTGGGAGGAGTTCTATATTGCGTTCCTAGACAGTTCTTCCCTCGTGAGATGAGGGAGTTAAAGGCATCCTAGTTCGTGAATCTGAAGTAGGGGAAGATGACGGTACATGAGTATGCCCTTGAGTTCACTCGCTTATCAAAGTACGCCCCAGAGTTAGTGGTTGACCAGAGGGCGCGAGTGAGCAAGTTTGTTCATGGGGTGGAAAGCTATTTGGACAAAGATTGCAGGACCACTATGCTCCACCAAGATATGGATTTCCCTTGGATAGTCTTGTACGCCCAGCAGATGGAGGCGGCACATGTGAGGGAGAGAGAGGCCAAAAGGGCCTGACAGATAGCTATGGGCTACTCAGCAGAGATCCGGTGGTGGTCACCGCCCTCATTTTCAGCAGAGGTCACTAGCTCCAGCACCATCATCAGCTAGTGTTCCATCCCGACCTAAGGGTTATCAGAGGAGCAGGGCCTTAGGTTCGAGGGACCAGAGGGGAATGCAGGTAGAGTGAACCTTTCCAGCCTACGGGAAGTGTGACAAGAGTCATGCCGAGGAGTGCTTGCTCGGCTTAGATATATGTTATGGGTGCGGTAGATCCGGCCACATGCGCCGAGCATGTCCATTTGCTAGACATGATGATGATAGAGGCTTTGCACAAACTACCAAGTCAGCAGCAGCTCCAGCACGTTCAGCTCTGCAGGGGGCATCCACTAGTGGGGGTGGCGGACAATGCCAAAACAGATTTTATGCCCTCGCCTCACGTTAGGAGTAGGAGACTTCATCAGATGTGGTTACTAGTATGTTACGAGTGTTTCACCTTGATGCTTATTCTTTGCTAGATCCAGGGGCTACCTTGTCTTTTGTGACACCTTATATTGCTAGTAGCTTTGGAGTCAGTCCCGAAATTCTGTCCGAACCATTCTCAGTCTCTACTCCCGTTGATGATTCAGTTGTAGCTAGGCGGGTGTATAGAAGTTGCCCGATCATAGTATTGCATAAAGTCACCTCCGCAAACCTAGTAGAGTTAGCCATGACTGACTTTGGTATTATTCTAGACATGGATTGGTTGTATGCATGTTATGCTTCTGTTAATTGTAGAACCCATGCGGTGGAATTCCGCTTTTCGGGTGAATCAGTCTTGGAGTGGAAGGGTAGTTCGGTCATGCCTATAGGTCATTTTATTTCCTATCTTAAGGCCGGGAAGATGATTTTCAAAGGTTGTGTGTATTTTCTTGTTATGGTTAAGGATGTTGAGTCCGAGACCCCGACTATCTAATTAATTCCAGTAGTATGAGTATCCAGAAGTATTCCCTGATGATTTATTGGGTGTTCCTCCCGAGAGGGAAATTAATTTTGGTATTGACCTTTCCTGTCACGCCCCAAAACTGGGGTAGGGCGCAACTGGCACTCGATTCATGATTGATCGAGAAGCCGGCTATATGACATCTATAACTGTAACACTTAGGCCAT
>JACEIK010007637.1:31126-56910 GCA_018107945.1 Datura stramonium | reverse complement strand
ACATCATTTTGGTATGCTACATCTAACACATTATTAATCTCAATCCTACATATTGTAATGATCCATCCATTATTATGGGAAAGTAAGTCTAGAATATCCTATTTCGCCTAAGTTGACGGTGGAAAGTGTTGGGTGAGGGATAATTAAACCTGAGATTGAGTAATGGAATGTATGCAGTGAAATATGGGCTACTAGTTAATGGGGGACCGCTGTAGTGATTACGCCCAAATTACACCTTACAATTGAAGTATAAAAGGGTCGCTGTCAAATATAGTAACCCAACAAAGGTTGGAATCGATCCCACAAGGAATAAAAATAAACTATATGGGATGAAAATAAGCTAACTTGTAATCAATATTTAGGAAGAGAGGTTGAAAATAAAGAAGGAAAATAATTCTAAAAATAATTGAGTTTGTATCAAATTGATAAAGTTAAGCTAGGACTGTGTTCCCCATGATTTCATAACTTAGTAGACTTTTACTAGTGATCTATCCTGGTGAATTTTATGTAGACTTAAGTTTAGTACATCAAATATTTATCGACTTAAGAATTACACTTATCTCCTCTTGGTCTCAAAGTGTATACGTTGCGTTCGCCAATAAATAATAGATTCTTTCCACCCATCTCCTCTTGGTCTCAAAAGTATGTACATTTTAGCTTTTTAGTAAATTTTGACTTTAATTATCCTCAGTTAGAACTCAAGTTAATTAGATGAGAGTTATTAGCCTTAAATTGCTATTGTTATTCTCTTTTCCTAACTTCAATCTCTTTGATCGGGAAAGTTGAAGATACGGGCATGTTTCAACATATGCAACCACTAAAACTTTAATTAAAATGAAGAGAATAACAATCCACTCAATTCACCATTCAAGAATCACAATTTTATTGTGCCTACATTCGTTAATCCATCACGATTCCCACAACCCTAGCCTAAGAGATTTAGCCGCTTATGTTTATGAGAAAATAAATAAAAGATGTAAAAGAAATCATAATGAAATACTTACTTTAATATAAACTTGTTCAATATCCAAGCTAAAAGTTTCCACAAGAACTTGATGAACTTCCAACAGGAACTCAACTTAAACTATTATACAAATTCTCAAAGTATGAATTGTGCAACAAAACTACATGACTACAATATTCGAATTCAAATTGATACGCTAGAATTAGACGCCTAAAAATATGTTATGAGAGGGTATTTATAATAGTAGATTAAGCCTTCGTTGTTCCTTCTTGGATTAAAATTCGGTTTTGTAGCTTCAGTTCCTAGTAGAATTGAGATTTGACTTTTCTGGACGTCTAGACTTAGCAGTGCGCCCCACCCCTCCATGCATTGGAAGCTTGGCACATCGCACCTCTGGTAGCACTGAAGTGGCTTGTACGGCATGTAGGCCAAGCACAACTATGCCTATGCACTGCCAACTTCTATACATTCTTCTCTTTAAACCTGTTTTGCTATTCTTGCTCTTTTAAGCCAGATTTAAGCCCAAATCCATTACTTTAAACCCTGAAAGCATCTAATCATATGTGTTAGCTCTTTTTTATAAATATATCATAAAACACGTGAAAACACACACAATTTATTATTAAAACATAGTAAGGTATGGACAAAATATGACTAAGAAACACGTAAATTCACCATTCATCATGCAGTGGTGGGAATTCCGCTGCAACAAGATCATCATGATGTTCAGAGGTCCGCCGTAGCGGGGTAGGAAAAATAATTGTCGAGTCTGCCATGGCATGCATTTGGCCGCCGTAGCAGGTCCGTTGCAGCGAAAATCTGGCTGTTGCAGCAGACGACAGAAGGCAGAATGAGGGTTTAAGTTAGAATTTTGGGATTTTCACCCCATTACTTAAAGGCAAGAACTCTAAGAGCAGAAGGGAGATTTTTAGAAGGCAAATCAGTTTCTCCTTCCTAAGGTCAGATTCCTGGCTAACTTTCTTCCCATTCAATTCCCTAACACCCCAGAAACACAAAGGTAGCCTCTAATAGTGGAATCCTAGCCAAGAATCCTAGGATTATGAAAATTAGGGTTAGGGTTAGAAGAAGGATTATGTAATGATTCCTAGGCTTAAAAGTGGGGAATGATCACTTCTTGGGGGAATATGAAAATAAGTATGTTAATTTGTAGTTTGAGACCTAAGTATTGACAAATTTGAGATTTCTAACATTGTTAACTGCCTAGTAAAGGGTTTAGGAGTAGAAACTCCATTGAATAGGTAGAAATTGCCTATGTAGGGAATAGAACTTGATTAATTGACTCTTGAGATATTGTCTTTATCATAATTTAGGGGAGAATGGGGTAGAATTGAAACTCTAAGCCGAATGAAGTGTTAGATAATTGAATATGGCTTCTTTCTTGCACTTAGATTTTGAACATTCAGAGGCATTATGAAAAGGCAAGGATCCTATAGGGTAGCTGAATTCTTCCTTTTGATAATCGAGGTAGGTTATGGTTTAATAAGAAGTTAGAACCTATATAATAGTGTGTATGTTTATGGAATGATAACGTGCTTGATTGGTCCTTGGACACTAATTATTGTTAATAATATCCATGTTAAATTTTAATTAGGGGGAGTGAAATTTTACATGATGTTGTTACCTGTACATTGTGTGCATGATATGATTGTTATGGAGTATTATATCTTTGTGATTGTCACTTGAGTTAACAAAGTGATAGCCCGAGGAAGGATAACTAGTGAGAGTGAAAGGAAGGGGTGATGAAGGCCCACAAGTGGTAGAAGTACACCGAAAGATATGATACGATGAGTTCATATGGATGGATGTACATGTGACAGTACACCAACAGGTATGATACGAGAAGGTCATATGGCTGGCTGTACAGGTGAGAGTACACCGACAGGTATGATTTGACACGTTCATATGGATGGGTGTATATTACATGGATTTCTAGATTTCCCTACAGGTCATGATTGGAAGAGCAGAAATAAGACCATCTGACATGTGTACAGTGATATTTTGTGTGAGTGTGTACGGAGATGTGATACAAGCATGTGCCCGACACATTATTGATGTTATCATATCAAAGGAAAGTTGAGGAGTGAGGGTTGGTTCAAAGATAGGAGAACTATGTGAGACTGTGATGCTTGAATGAGTACTTACTTGTGACTTCAATGTTGATGTATCTGTTATGAACTGTCGTATCTTTACAAAATTATATGTGAATCCGTGAAGAGTCGATGAATTAAGTGTTGAGAATTCATATGTGCATTTAATGTGATGAGTTAATGAGTTGACTGTGATGTTTTAACTATACATGTTTTCATTTGGAGCTGATGGATTGAATGAGAAAAATTGCTAAGTGTGGAGCTTAAGATTGACAACTTGGTTGAGCTACTGCTTCGCAGTACCATTGCTGCGAAACTCTTACCGCTGCGATGAGACCGCCACTGTGGCCATATCCCCACTACAGTGGGGCCTAATCCAGTGAGATGACCAGTTTAGATTTTATTCTAAATGATGGTAGAAATAGAGTTATATAATGATTAACTATGTTCGTGAATGTGTGTTGCTGTTTCACTTGCATATTCATTATTATTTAAGGTAGGCCGACGATGCCTACCAGTATAATATGTCGTACTGATGGCACTCCTACACTTCTTTTTTGAGTGAAGATTGCGATCAAGGAGGTTCCTCTCGACCCAATTTGTAGTAGCAGTTATGAGGCACTCGAGAGTGAGATAATTCTCCGAGTTGATGCAGTTTTCTTCTAAAGAAATGTCTTTTGTTTGGACATGAATTTATTTATCTCTTGTTATTTCTATTAGATTTTGACCATGTAGATGTGCTCGATGTGATGACTTTCAGTTCTTGGGATATTTATGTAATATGTTCCTAGCAATTCTTTCATTTTTATGTTAGTTCCGCTCTTTTATTTTATGAGCGCTTAGTAAATGGCTTGAATGTAGAATATGTAAGAGTCAGTTTGGGACACATTGGTTCGCCCGCCGGGGGGAGGGGGATAGTGTGAGTACCAATCACGGCCACTTGGTTCGTGACACATATAGGCTTTGTCTTTATAATCACCCATCGATTAGCCTTATTTCTACACAAATGATATGAAACATAATACACCTACTTAGCATTTTGTGCAAACGATAAAAGGATCATACTGATCATACTTATTTGTGTGCTTAACTTCAATTACATTATGTTGTTGATTCACCTTAGTACCTATATGTGATGGATCAACTACTTACATCGAAATAGTACTATCTTTTTTCTCAACCATCTAGGATACTTAACATCCATGCTCTCTTGTATCACACCATAGTAATCAACATTTTAGTCATTACCGTTGATATCACCTTTAATGCACACTCTAATATTATTGATTTTCATATACTTAAGAATTTCTTTTCTTTTAAACTTGAAACCGCTCTCACAATACTTATTTATCAATTGAATTTGACTATTAGGCACGCGTGCAACATCTCTTACTAGTTGCAAATGTTCATAGTACTATTTTCAATATGAACCTACATAGAGTTAAATGAGAAATATAGTCTTTCAGAAAATGACTATATTGTACTTATATCTTCAACATGTGTTTAACACTTATATAGTTATTTAGCCAATCATAAAACCTCGTATATATGACATCATTATCCCACTGGCTTACAAAGTAATTATCTAATAAATTGAGATTTTTTGTTTGTTTAACCCTTAGTTTTTAAATCATGTTATTCAATAATAGAATTCAACACTTAATAAAGATATGATTGAATTTCAAGGCAATTGAGCAAAATATGTGGCACAACAGATAGTATCTCCATACTACTCAAACCTCATATGATGCATTTTTTAGAATCTCGACCTAGTTGATTAAAAATTAAAATCAGTATGTGGTGAAGATCACTAGCACTGTTATCATTGTGAGTAGGCCTATTTCTCATACTTGGCGCTTGCTCTACGATATAGTAAGATAAAAAACAGAGTAGTTTTTCTTTCAAGATAAGTTTTAAATAGATCCTTCAATCTTAGAACTCTGTTTAGCAATTCTTTTTCACTTGCCAATAGTTTTGTATAATTTAATATTAGTTAGTAATAAGTTAAGAAAAACTAACTTAATTCATTCATGGTATATTAAGTCAAAATAATTACTTCTCGAATGGGTACATCCAACTGTGTTAAATTGCGACCCTAATGCATACCTCGTGTACAAGGTGAATCGGTAGATGTTCCATCACATCAAAAAAACCACATGGGAAGATCTTTTCCAGCTTAGTGGCAATCAAAAAAATATTCTGATCTATCCTTTATAAGTTACCCTCCCACAAAGTGTTATAGCATAAATCTTTGAAGAACAAAATTACCTTTGTGATTGATTTTCATACCCTGTCAAGTAGGCAGTTAAATGCGATAGGAATCAATGTTTTTATGAAAAGATGACAGTCATGGCTTTTTCATACCATACAACTTTTCTTCATCCATT
Organism: Datura stramonium; assembly: GCA_018107945.1. NCBI lineage: Eukaryota > Viridiplantae > Streptophyta > Magnoliopsida > Solanales > Solanaceae > Datura > Datura stramonium. The sequence continues at coordinate 51,451 of JACEIK010007637.1, read as the reverse complement.
TCTGCACGTTTCTCCAAATTTGAAATATACCCCTCAGACATACTCAAATTCTTAACCCAATCACAAATCTTTCGTTTCTCATTAAATGTGAATGAAAAACTCATATCGAGCTTTAATGGTTTATTATTGTGTGATTCCTGCAATCATAGTTCCTTTCACTTGCAATATTCCTTTAAGTCTATTCTAACTTTTGAATTATCTTTCATCTTACCCTTAACATTCATCACAATGTTGAATAAATTATCAAGAAATATTTTTTATAATGTACATCACATCAAGATTATATCGTAGAATATTATCCTTTCAATACAACAACTTTCAAAATATGTTTTGTTTAATCCAAATTTTTCCAACACTATATCCAGAAAGTCTAGAAGATGTCGCTTCTATAACCTTAGGCAACTGACAAACTCTCTCCCTATAATGCCCCGAAAACTCTAAGACCAGACCCGAGAGTTGAAATAGAGAAATTAGAATTTTTTGTACTAGATCACAGAATGAGTCATTCTATGACCCATGGGGTAGACCACGAGTCATGAAGTGACTCATGGGGAGGTACAGGGCTTGAGTTGGAATTTTGGGTGTTGAAGTCCCCACGGACATAACCGTGAGTCATGGTTAGACCCCATGACTCATTGTGTCAGTCATGGGAAAGGGTTAAAGGAATATGAAGGAGACCTGGTAGTGTACCCTACGAAAGGTCCCCACCAGTCATGGTCACTCACCACGATTCGTAGGATAAGTCGTGGTCAGCATGTTGGAAATAATGTGAGATTGTGTAGTATTGGCGATGGGTGGGTCACCACGAGTCGTGGTGTGCCTCGTGGTGACCAACAGAGGAAAATTGGTAGTGCACTTGATGGTTGTGACCACGAGTCGTGGTCACTGGGCACGATCCGTGAAGTCCCTCGTGGGGGCCTGATAGTCAGTTTTTCCTACGAATTTTATAAGGGTGTTCCATTAATTTTATAATCTCCTAGACTCTAAAATACGTCATTTTGGTCTATTTTAAGGGAATTTATAGGGGTTAAACAGTTTCCCCCCTTATCCCCACTCAGATTTTCAAAGAAATTAGTGTAAGTTTCCTCTCAAGAGCTCTCAAGCAAGGTCTAGGGTTCCTCACCAATTGCAGCCATTAAAGCTTCATTCTCCAGGAAAATTTTATCCAGGTATGTGGGAATTCAATAAGGGAATAGTTCTTCCCTTGTGTCTCCAAAATTCTTCCTAGTTCTCTATGAATTCTAGCCCTGGGTTTTCGATTGTGAAGGGAATATATGTCAGATTTCTTTGAATTCATGTAAGATGTTGTTCATGTTTATTTTAGATTTGATTCCATCAGTTTATGACTATATTGATGTTGTTTCCTGTAACGTGAATTCTAGCCCTGAAGTGCCAAACTTTGTTATAGTTCTTGGAATATGATTAAGATGATTGTTGGATATTTTCCATTATCCAGATATTATATAAATTCTCTTTCTTGTAAGGATGATTTTAGCCCTAATGTTGAATGAGATCACCTAGAATTCTTTCCTATTGGGTTAGTCTTCCTTGGTCCTTGATTCTATCACTGTTATGGATTCCCATATTGTTAGTATGAATTGAAATCTCAGTTAGCTGTATAATAGTTCAGTTTTAGTCAGAATGTTAGAATCCTTAATGTTATTCAGAATTTGTCAGCTGGCCAGTTTGACTACAGTATTTTCGTGAGGTGTTAGTGGTGCCTCTTAGTTATCAAAACTAGATTCAGTACCAGATTTCAGTATATTTTTAGGCGGTTACGATGCTTCTAGATAAGCAGCTCTGACTAGACTTATAACCCAATTACAGAATCCGGTCCGATAAGACTCTCAGGGTGCTTCCAGATAGGTATCCTTGACTAGTCTTGGGCCCCAAGTTTCGAGCTATCAGCTTAGTATTCAGTCTAGGACTATCAGTGGGAGTAGGACTTAACATCGAGCAGACTGCGATTCCAACGCACCCAGGTTCCCAGATCTACGTTGCCACCATAGGTTATAGTTTTATTGGCCTCATGGCCCCAGATTTGTGATCACCCAGTTCATGCTTTTCTACCCTGGCAAGGTATATTGGGTCCTAACGATGGGGTGTATACATCGGACTCCACGTCTAGCTCACGTGGTTACATATCGGTTATAGACTCTCCCACCAGTCAGCTCAGTTCAATCTAAGATCAATTCAGTACAGTATTTTAGATTCAGTATCTCAAATTTAGGGCATGACTTTGACCATCAGACAGGGTCATCTTGACCATCTCAGTATAATTCAGTTATTTCAGTTCAGTATATCAGTTAGTCATTGCATGCCATTTCAGTTTAGTTGTTATATCTAGTGTTATGTTTTCTCCTGCTTACTCAGTACATTCGAAGTACTGACATATACTTTTTATACTGTATCATCTTATGATACAGTTGCAGGATCTCAGTCACAGCCTCTTTAGCAGATCATTTTCAGAAGATTCTAGTTGCACCATTGGTGAGTCCTCATACTTCGAGGACGAAGATCATTTCATTCAGTTATATTTTTTCTTATTTAAACTTGGAGTTAGCCGGGGTCTTGTCCCAACAACTCATCAGTGATAATGGCTTTCAAACACAAACTTGTTCTTTTCAGACTTGTAGCTTTGTTCAGATGTTTTTAAACTTTATGATTCAACTCTATTTTCATAAATGTTGTTTTATAGTTTACTTTAAAACTTCCTTTATATTTTAATGTTTACTCAGAATGCCAGTGTATGATAGACCAGGGGTTGACTTGGGGTTACTAGTGACTCCAAGTACTTTGTCTCATCCAAGGTGTAAGCTCGGGGCATGACAAACTTGATATTAAAGCCAGGTTTAGAGTATCCTCGGATGTCTGAAAGCCGCATCAAGTAGAGTCCCTTTCATGGGTGTGAAGCATGCCACACTTATGACGGGGAGGCTACGAGATGTTAATAAGAAAATTTCCTTTGATTCATACTCTTTATCGTGCGTTGAAATTCAATTCCAGAATCGTTCTCCTAACTCGTGCTCTGTTTTGTTTCAGTGAATTATTCCTCCATGATGTGGTAATGGAATAAGAGCCAGTAATGTTCACCGACCTGCCTCACCAGCTCCAGCAGCCCCTTAGGATGACTCAGTGTCCACCGCAGAGTTCAGGGCAGCTATTTAGCTGCTCTCTCAGATAGTTACCAACTAGGTGAACTAGCAGGTGGTTTCGATCAACAATAATGGGTCCACAACAGCTGTCTGAGTGCGGGAATTCACTTGGATGAACCCTCCGAATTTCTATGGATCTAAGGTGGGAGAGGACCTACAAGAGTTCGTGGATGAGACTAAAAAGATCACCCGGATCATGGGTGTCAGTTCCTCGGAGAGTGCGGACTTGGTTGCCTACCAGCTGAAAGGGGTAGCCTAGGTATGGTACGAACAATAGAAGGAGAGGAGGCAAGTGGGACTAGGAAAAAGAAGGTCACAATCCACTACCTCAGCAGCTCCAACAGGCCGACCAGCTCAGCAGGCCAACACTTCAGGTACGGATGGCAGCCAATGCTAAAACCACTTTTATGCATTGTCTTCTCGTTAGGATCAAGAGAGCTCACCTGACGTGGTCACGGGTATGTTACGTCTTTTCCATCTAGATGTATATTCCCGACTAAATACAGAAGCAACACTTTCATTCATGACTCCCTATATAGCAGTCTAGTTCGATATCAGTCCAGAGGTCCTCTCAGAATCGTTCTCAGTCTCCACACCACTTGGCCACTCAGTTAGAGCCAGACGGGTGTATAGAAACTGTCCAGTCTCGATCTTGAATAAAGTCATTCCAGTTGACCTTGTAGAGCTAGACATGGTTAATTTCGACCTCATTCTTGGCATGAATTGGTTACACTCCGGTTATGCCTCAGTCGATTGCAGAACTAGAGTTGTCAAATTTCAGTTTCCAAATGAGCCAGTATTAGAGTGGATAGGCAGTAGTTCAACGCCTAAGGTCGGTTTATTTCCTACATTAAGTCCCAAAAGCTTATTTCTAAGGGATGTATCTACCATCTAGTTCAAGTCAAAGATTCCAACTCTAAGACTCGAACTATCCAGTCAGTCCCTGTTGTCAGTGAATTTCCTGATGTGTTCCCCGAAGATCTTCCAGGAGTTCCTCCTGAACGGGAAATCTACTTCGGTGTAGACCTTCTCCTAGATACTCATCCCATCTCCATTCCTTCTTACAGAATGCATCCAGTTGAGCTTAAGGAGTTGAAGGAGCAGCTAAAAGACCTTCTTTATAAGGGTTTTATCAGACCCAGCATCTCTCTTGGGGTGCTCCAGTATTATTCATGCGAAAGAAAGATGGTAACCTCATAATGTGCATCAATTATTGTCAATTGAACAAGGTCACAGTCAAGAATAGGTATCCTCTACCCAGGATTAACGATTTGTTCGATCAGCTTTAGGGAGCCAGTTGTTTCTCCAAAATCGATCTAAGGTCGGGCTATCATCAACTAAGGGTCAAAGAGTGTGACATATCGAAAATAGCTTTCAGGACTCGGTGTGATCACTATGAGTTCGTGGTTATGTCCTTTGGACTCATAGATGCCCCTACAACTTTTATAGACCTGATGAACAAAGTCTTCAAGCAGTATTTGGATATGTTCATCATTGTATTTATCAACGACATTCTGGTATACTCCAGAAATGAGGAAGAGTATGCTAATAACCTAAAAACGGTGCTTCAAACACTCAGAGACCGCCAGTTGTTTGTCAAGTTCAGCAAATGCAAATTTTGGTTGAAGTCTGTGGCTTTCCTGGGTCACGTGGTCTCGGGTGAAGGTATTCAGGTTGATCCTCAAAAGATAGCAACAGTGAAATACTGGCCCAGACCTACCTCCCCAACTGAAATAAGAAGTTTTTTGGGTCTAGCCGGGTATTACCAATGCTTTGTCGAAGGCTTTTCTTCTATAGCATCCCCTCTAACTAGGCCGAATTAGAAGAAGGTGAAATTTCAGTGGTCAGATGCGTGTGAGAAGAGTTTCCAGGAGTTAAAAACTCGACTCACTATCGCTCTAGTGTTGACTCTACCGGAAGGATCAGATGGGTTAGTAGTATATTGTGGCGCTTTTATGGTTGGACTCTATTGCGTTCTGATGCAGCGGGGCAAGGTGATAGCCTACGCCTCTAGGCAGCTCAAATTTCATGAAAAGAATTATCTGACTCATGAATTGGAGTTGGCAACGATGGTTTTTGCATTGAAAATATGGAGACACTATCTGTACGGTAATCACGTGGATGTTTTCACCTATCACAAGAGCCTTCAATATCTATTCAGTTAGAAAGATCTAAATCTTCGTCAGAGAAGGTGGTTAGAGCTCCTGAAAGACTATGACATAGTGTGCTATATACCCGGGCATAGCCAATGTGGTGGCGGATGCCCTGAGCAGAGTATCTATGGGGAGCATGACCCATGTTGAAGAGGGCAGAAAGGAACTGGCGAAGGATATTCACCGACTAGCTCGGATAGGGGTATAGTTGGTTGACTCAGCTAAGGGTGAAATGGTAATGCAAAGTGGGTTAGGTTCCTCTTTGGTTGTTGAAGTTAAGTCCAAACAGGATAAAGATCCCATCTTACTTAAGCTTAAGGAAGCGGTTCTCAGAAAAGAAGTTGAGGCTTTCTCCAAAGGGGGAGATGGTGTGCTCCGTTACCAGGGCAGATTGTGTGTACCGGACGTCGGTGATTTGAGACAGCTGATACTGGCTGAAGCACATAGCTCGAGATACTCCATCCACCCTGGTGCTACTAAAATGTTCCGCTATTTACGGGATATTTACTGGTGGAATGTAATGAAGAGAGACATCACTAAATTTGTAGCTAAGTGCCCGAACTGCCAGCAAGTCGAAGTAGAACACCAGAGACCGGGAGGTATGACTCAGGATATCAGCATACCCAAGTGGAAGTGGGAAGAAGTAAATATGGACTTTATTATGAGTCTACCTCGGACTCATCGGCAGCATGATTCAATCTGGGTGATAGTAGACCTGATGACTAAGTCAACACACTTCCTCCCAGTTAAAACTATAGATTTAGCTGAGGACTATGCTAGGCTCTATATCCGGGAGTTAGTCAGAATTCACGGGGGTTCCCTTGTCCATTATCTCAGACAGAGGTGCCCAGTTCACCTCTCAGTTCTGGAAGTCCTTTCAGAAGGGACTTGGTACCCAGGTCAAGCTCAGCACAACTTTTCACCCACAAACAGATGGACAAGTTGAGGGGAGTATTTAGACTCTAGAAGATATGTTGAGAGTGTGCATAATCAATTTCAAGGGTAGTTGGGATGATCACTTTCCTCTCATTGAGTTTGCGTACAACGACATCTGCCACTCTAGTATCCAGATGGCCCCGTTTTAGGCATTGTATGGTAGGAGGTGTAGAACTCCTATCGGGTGGTTTGAAGTTGGTGAAGCTACTTTAATCGAGCCAGACTCGGTTCATGAAGCTATCAAGAAAGTACAGATCATCCGAGAAAGATTGAAAACAACTCAGAGCCGTTAGAAATCTTATGCTGATGTGAGCAGAAGAGAATTAGAGTTTGCAGTGGTTGACTGGGATTATCTGAAAATTTCACCCATGAAAGGGGTGAAGAGATTTGGGAAGAAGGGAAAGCTTAGTCCGAGATATGTGGGACCCTACAGAATTCTGAGGCGTATTGGCAAGGTAGCTTATGAGATGGAATTACCTTCAGAGTTGGCATCTGTGCACCCAGTATTCCATGTGTCGCTATTAAAGAAGTGCATTGGTGATCCACTTCATTGTACCATTAGACAGTGTGGGAGTGAAAGATAGTCTCTCATACGAAGAGGTCCCAGTCCAGATCCTTGACCGTCAGGTTCGTATGGTGAGGAACAAGGAGGTAGCTTCAGTCAAATTCTTGTGAAGGAATCAACAGGTTGAGGGAACTACGTGGGACGCCGAAGCAGATATGATGACTAGATACCAGCTTTTGTTCTCTTCCGGCTCAGCTTCAGTTTAAGGTATCAATTTCCTCCCTAAAACTCTTTTCAGTTCGTGAGTTCCAGTTTCTTTCAGGTAGATGAATATGTGTATGATTTGTGAATTCAGTTCAAACTTGTAGTTCAGTTCAGAGGTAGTCATTCTGTTAGTTTTCAACCTTCATGATCAGTATTTGAGTGTAACGATTGCAATTCTCTGCTTCTTTTTGTGTTTTTCCCAAGGGGGAGATATTGTAATGCCTCAGAAACTCTAAGACCAGACCTGGGAGTTGAAATGGGGAAAATAAAATTTTTTACACCAGATCACAGAACGAGTTGTTCTATGACCCGTGGGGTAGACCACAAGTCGTGAAGTGACTCGTGGTCAGACCCCATCACTCGTTGAGTCAGTAATGGGCAAGGGTTAAAGGAATATGAAGGAGACCTGGCAGTGTATCCACAGAAGGGCCCCATGAGTCGTGGTCACTCACCATGATTCGTGGGATAAGTCATGGTTAGCATGTTGGAAATGATGTGAGATTTGGGCAGTGTTGGCGACGAGTGGGTCACCACGAGTCATTGGGTTCACCACGAGTCGTTGGGTTCACCACGAGTCGTGGTGTCCCACGTGGTGACCGATAGAGGGAAATTGGCAGTGCACTTGACGGTTGTGACCACGAGTCGTGGTCACTAGGCACGATCCGTGAAGTCCCTCGTGGGGGCCTAACAGTCAGTTTTTCTTGTGAATTTTCTAAGGGTGTTTCAGTAATCTCCTAATCTTCTAGACTCTAAACTACATCATTTTGGTCTACTTTAAGGGAATATAGAGGGGTTAAACGGTTTTCCCCTCATCGCCACTTAGATTTTCAGAGAAATTAGCGTAAGTTTCCTCTCAAGAGCTCTCAAACAAAGTTTAGGGTTCCTCACCAATTGCAGCCATTCAAGCTTCCTTTTCCAGGGATATTTTAGCCAAGTATGTGGGAATTCAACAAAGGAATAGTTCTTCCCTTGTGTCCCCAAAATCCCTCCTAGTTCTCTATGAATTCTAGCCTTGAGTTTTCAATTGTGAAGGGAATATATGTCGGATTTCTTTGAATTCACATACGATGTTATTCATGTTTGTTTTAGATATGATTCCATCAGTTTATGACTATATTAATGTTGTTTCTGGTAAAGTGAATTCTAGCCCTGAAGTGCCAAACTTCGTTATAGCTTGTGGAATATGATTTAAGATGACTGTTGGATATTCTCCATTATCCAGATATTATATAAATGCTCTTTCATGTAAGGATGATTTTAGCCCTAATGTTGAATGAGATCACCTTGAATTCTTTCCTATTGGGTTAGTCTTCCTTGTTGCTTGATTCTATCACTATCGTGGATTCCCATGTTGTTAGTATGAATTGAAATCTTAGTTAGTTGTATAATAGTTCAATTTTAGTCAGAATGTTAGAATCCTCAATGTTATTCAGAATTTGTCAGCTGGCCAGTTTGACTACAGTATTTTCGCGAGGTGTTAGTGGTGCCTCTTAGTTATCAGAACTAAACTCAATACCAGATTTCAATTTGTTCTTGAGACGGTTACGACACTTCCAGATAAGAAGCTCTGACTAGTCTTAGAACCCAGTTACAGAATCCGGTCCGGTAAGACTCTCAGGGTGCTTCCAGATAGGTATCCCTGACTAGTCTTAGGCCTAGTTTTAAGCTATCAAATTAGTATTCAGTCTAGGACTATCAGTGGGAGTAGGACTTAGCACCGAACAGACCGGGGTTCTAGCGCACCCAGGTTCCCAAAGCTACGTTGCCACCATAGGATATATTTTATTGGCCTCATGGCCCCAGATTTGTGATCGCTCAGTTCATGTATTTATACCCTGGCAAGGTATATTGGGTCCTATCAATGGGGTGTATACATCGGACTCCACGTCTAGCTCACGTGGTTACATGTCGGTTATAGACTCTCCGACCAGTCAGCTCAGTTCAGTCTCAAATCAGTTTAGTACATTATTTCAAATTCAGTATCTCAGATTCAGGGCTTGTCTTTGACCATCAGACAGGGTCATCTTGACCATCTCAGCATATTTCAATTATTTCAGTTCAGTATATCAGTTGGTTATTGCATGCCATTTTAGTTTAGTTGTTATATCCAATGTTATGTTTTCTCCTGCTTACTCAGTATATTCGAAGTACTGACATATACTTTTTATGCTGTATCATCTTATGATACAGTTGCAGGATCTCAGTCACAGCCTCTTTAGCAGATCATTTCCAGAAGATCCCAGTTGCACCATTGGTGAGTCCTCATCCTTCGAGGACGAAGATCATTTTATTTAGTTATATTTTTCTATATTTAGACTTGGAGTTAGCTGCGGGCTTGTCCTAGCAACTCATCAGTGGTAGTGGCTTTCAGACATAGACTTATTTTTTTCAGACTTGTAGCTTTTTTCAAATGTTTTAAAACTTTATGATTCAGCTCTATTTTCATAAATGTTTTATAGTTTACTTTAAAGCTTCCGCTATATTTTTATGTTTACTCAGAATGCTAGTGTATGATAGACCAGGGGTTGACTTGGGATTACTAGTGACTTCAAGTACCGTATCCCATCCAGGGTGTAAGTTTGGAGCATGACACTCCAAAATTTCATTTCCTAATAATGATAGAGGTGGTAGATCATTTTCAATCTTATTCTTTTTGAATGCATGTTTTATTTTTCTAATCTCGTAATTTATTGGCAAAAACTGATGATGAAAATCAAACCATGAATTTTTTACGATCATGTTTTAAAGTGAATGTACCACTATTTTCCATGAAATATGGGCGGCTATCTTTCCAGCAGTCATCTAATCAGACAACATTCTATACGCAGAAAAAATCATTAATAGTCTACATTATAGAAGATGCAAAAAAAATTCTGCTTAGTTGATATGTTATATGTCACTACACCTTTAGACCTAATTGTTTTAGCTCATCTATAAAAGGTTGCATATAAATATCAATCAAACCTTTTGGATTATGGGGACCTAGGAGAATACAACTTAGAAATATGTAGGGACTTGTCACACACATTTCAAGTGGAAGATTATACATAATAAGGAATATAGGCCAACAAGAGTTGGTGCAATATAAATACAAAATGGTGTGAAACCATCTGTACACAAGCCTAATCTAACATTTCTTGGTTCACTTGAAAAATCAGGATAAGTTTTATCGATATGCTTCCAAGCTTCTCCATTCGATGAGTGAGACATAACACCAAGTGACCATCTATTTTCATGATGTCATCTCATATGAGGAGCATAACTCATTGACACGTACAACCTTTCTAACCTAGGTATAAGAGGTAAATAATTCATCGCCTTAATTGGAACCATCTTCCCACCATGAGTTGTAACGACCTGTATGTCAGTACGAAGGAAAACTGACTTAGAGCACTCTAACAGGGCTAGACAATGGTTAGAAAAGTATTGTGGAGTGATCTAGTGTAAATTGATGATTTTGGGGGAGCTACTAGTTTTGGGGGACCTCTGCAGCAGTAGAAGTCCCGCTGCAGCGAGACCGTGGTAACGGTCGAAATCCACCATAATGGACCGGGGAAATAATTTTCGAATCCACTATAGCAGCTTCTTGACCTCCATAGCAGGTCCTTTGTAGTGGAAACATGACTTTTGTAGTAGACGATGGAAATCAGAAAGTGGATAAGTGGGAATTCTGGGGTTACACCCTATTTTTTCAAAACATAAAACCTCAAGGACTGAAGGCAATTTTCTCCCAGAGCAGTTGAATTTCCTTATCAAGATAAGATTCTTGAATTTTTACCACTATAATTGATCAAATAAACACCTAGGAATCAAGGAGAACCTCTAATGGTGATTTTCTAGCGAAGAAACCCTAGGTTGATAACTAGGGATGGATCATGGGGAACTAATGGAGGTTTGATTTTGAGTTTAAAAGTGAGTAATGATCATTCCCAAAGGTGTAGTTGTTAAAGAGCGTGGTTCATGAGGAATTCAAACCTAGAAATAGGTGGACTTGGGGTTTACTCTTAAAATTACCTTAATAAGGGTGAGTTTAGGGTGTCCAAGATCATTGTGTGGGTGATAGGGTAAAAAATCGTGTTATATTTCTTATTCTAGACTTTTAACTTTCGGAAGCATTAAGGAAGGCTAATTTCTATTCGGACCCTCCTAAATGGAGGTAGGTTATGGTTAGAGAAGTTAGACTTTATATAATGACCTATATGCATGTGTAACAATAATGTGTTGATTTAGCCTATGGATACTAGTTGTGGTTATGATTGCCTTGTTAAAGATTCAATTGTTGAAAAATAAATTTGATATGTTGATGCCACCGAATCAATAGGGAATTGTGTTGAACTGTTAAGTGTGTTCTTTTTATTGTCATGAATGAATGATGAAATGTATAAATATATGAGTAGGAAAGGTGGATTTTGATATCCTGAATGCCGTGATGAAGAACTCAGCTATGATATACTTATCGTGATAATGGATAGGGATAGTAAGAATATCCTAAGATGAGAGGCTCGTGCCTGAGGGAAGTATCCAGGCGAGCAATATTGATTGAGCAATGGGAGCAGGCACCATGCCGGTACAGTTCATAGATTTCTAGAGTTTCCTGCAGGCTATGACTGGAAGGGAAAAAATAAGACCCTCTAGCATGTGTGTACATTGAGTTTTAGTGTTGGAGTGTTCATAGTGATATGATGGAGGCATGTGCCTGACATTCACTATTTATGTTATTTTATGGTGTGTTGTAATAATGTGTAACAGTGGAATGAAATAATGTTATTTCGCTGAACTGATGCTTGAAAACTTGTGATTTGATTTTAACATGGGAAAGTTGCAAAGATTTGATATTTTATGGAGCTGAATGAAAGTTATAATTTGCATTGTACCATCATCATTATGATCTATTCTATATCGCAGTTATGTAGTATTTCGTGGGTCGAATGTGGTAGCTTAAATGTTTTGAATGAATGAGATGATGTGTGATGTTGTAAAGAGTTGGTGAAAGTACTACGGTGCATCTAAGTTGAGCTACTGCCTAGAGCAGTACCGCTGTAGAGGGACGTGTCCCTTTACAGTGAGACCGTAGCAGCAGATGAATGACTGCTACAATGAAGTCCCTAATCCATTTAGTAGGCCGATTACACCTGAATAGAATTGAATTTCTGTAAAGTGTATTGTATATTTAAGAGTGGTGTTTTGTACCAAATTCATATTGTCGTTTTTATTCTTATATATTATTATATAAGGTCGGCCGATGATGCATACCTGTACTGTGTTTCGTATTGACGCTACTCCTATACTTTTTTTTGAGTGCAGAATCCGATACCGTAAGCTCTTCTCACCCTCACCTTTAGAACAACAGTAGACTACCCGGAAAGGTGAGTGAAGCAAGTCGGGCAGTCCCACTCTCCTTCCCATAATGTTCTTTGTCCAAACATTGTAGTTTAATTATTTTGTTTTATTTTCTTCATAGATATTGGTAGTTAGGAACGTAAAGTGCAATGAAAATCGGATTCTGGGAATAATTGTAGGTATTGGTTGTTTTTCTTGAGTTCTTTCAGGCGATGCTATCTAAATTTTATTGTTCTATTTGATTTCAAGGCTATTACTTTATTTTGAATGTTTGAATTCGTGGAAATTATTGGGAATCATTGGTTTTCCTATCGAAGGGTTAGTGTGGGTGAAAATCACGGCCATTTGGTTCATGACAAAATTGGTATCAGAGCCCTAGGTTCGCTGAATCTCATTGCACTAAGACAGGTCTAGTAGAGTCTCGTGGATCGATAAGGAGATGTTCATAACTTATCTCAAGAGGCTGCAGGACTTTAGAAAAAATCCCTTCTTCTCTCCTTTCGTGCGATTACTTGATTCCAATTGGTATCTGGTGATCCAAATTGGTATTTAGCAAATATTCCTTATTTCTCTCACAGATGGTAAGAACACGTGAAAATAGAAATAAAGAAGCAGCATCTGAGCCAGCCGCAGTTCACAGCAGAGAATGGGGTCGAGGAATGCAGGCGAAGGCCTGCTGCTACCAGCGGAGGGGCACACGCTCCTTCTCCAGTACGGGAGAGGTTAGCATCTCCGGTACCATTTGCAGTTCAGGAAAGAGTGGCTGTAGAGGTGGAAGTTTCGATATAGGGAGAGGCTTCTGCCGCTCTAGCATCCTCCGAGGTTCTGGCTCAGGTTCTTAACTTTTTGAATGGCCTCATGGGTAATGGGGCGCGCCAGCAACTCCTGCACGACAGCAATCGGGGATACAACATGCAGCTGATGTGCCTCCTCGCATTGATGACATGTCTGAGGCCGTTATGTCTCCGAGGCCGATGGTTGGGCCTGTGATAACAGGAGTGGAACATGACTTGTTCTGGAGGTTCACCAAGATGAAGCCTCCTGCTTTTTATGGTACTAAAGCAGAAGACACCTATGAGTTTATTATAGATTGTCACGAGAGGCTCCATAAGATGGGGGCGTTGGAAAGATACGACATGGATTTTGTCACCTTCAATTGATGAGCGATGTTAAGCTTTGGTGGAGGGCTTTTGTGAAGTGCAGACCAGCAGGGTCACCACCGTTGACTTGGACCTAGTTTTACTCCACATTTCTGGAGAAGTATGTACCCCGTAACTTGAGAGATAGGAAGCGGGACGAGTTCACCACCATCGAGCAGGGAAGCTCTTCTGTTGTAGCATACAAGGCCTGAGCCCATTCACTATCTAGGTATGTTCTACCCTTACTTCCCACAGAGGAAGAGAGGATTAGGAGGTTTGTTATAGTCCTAAATATGGGTCTCTAGTTATTAGATCTTCAAATGGTCTCCTCCAGTAAGACCTTTCAGGAGGTAGTGGAGTGTGTGAAGAATATAGAGGGGGTGAAACAGGAAGGGTATGCAAAGAATGTCAAAAAGAAGGATAGGAGGGTAGGTTCCTACAGTGGCTCTGTTGCTAGGACTCCGGTACCATAGGGGTTCTCTGGGTGCCCTATTCAGTCATCCATGCAGGTGTTAGCCGGAGGTCCGCCAGGGACAGCTCCGTGACCATTAGGCACAGTTAGGGGTACTCATCTTGTTTGCTCAAACTTCGGGGCTCGCCTTATTTCTTTTGTTCCGGCTCAGAGGCTAGTGATTTAGAAGGTATGCCACAAGTGTGGGGAGTATGGACACATTCGCAGACGGTGTCCCAAGTTTGGACGAGGTGGACAGATCATTCCGTACCTAGCTCCTCGAGCTCCGACTCCTACCGTGAGAGGAGGTAGTGTGTTCAACAGGGATTGGTAGTCAGCCATCCATCAGAGGCAGTACTCAGTCGGGTAGAGGAGGTGCTCAGATGGGTAGGGGTGCCACCCAGTCTGGCAGAGCAGTGATGCAGCCCAACGGGGCAGGTCTCAAGCAGGTAACCAAGCTCACCTTTATGCTTTTCCTAGTAAGCTTGAGGAAGAGGCTTCATAGGCTGTTATTATAGGTATGATCTTCGTGCCTGACAATATTGCTATGGCTTTGTTTGATCGGGGTTCTACTTTTTCCTATGTGTCTGCTTATTTTGCTTTGGGATTGGATCTTGCTTGTGATACACTTGATACTCCTATCCATGTGTCTACTCCTATTAGGTATTCTATGGTGGTGGATAGTGTTTGTTGGGGTTTTATTGTTGATATTATAGGGTTTGACACTCTAGTAGATTTAGTGATCTTGGACATGGTGAATTTTGATGTGATTCTGCGAATGAGCTAGTTATCTCCTTACCATGCCATTCTGGATTGCCATGCTAAGACCGTCACTATATCAGGTCCAGGGTCGTTCAGGTTGGAGCAGAAAGGAAATTATAACCCTGCTCCTAAGAAAACCATTTCTTATATTCGTGCCTGTAAATCAATAGAGCGGGGATGTCAACATATCTAGCTCATATTCAGTACCAGTTCCAAGGGTCCTTCCATAGAATCGGTCCCGAGAGTTTGTGAGTTCTTAGAGGTGTTCCTTGCAGATCTGCCTAACATGCCGCTGGACCGTGATATTGATTTCTGCATAGATTTAGAGCCAAGGACCCGACCCATTTCTATTCCACTGTATCGAATGTCACCAGCTGAATTGAGAGAACTTAAGGAGAAGTTGCAAGAACTACTTAGTAAGGTGTTTATTATGTCGAGTGTCTCTCCGTGGGGTGCCCCAATCTTTTTTGTGAAAAAGAAAGACGATAGTATGTGGATGTGCATCGATTATCATCAGTTGAACAAGGTAACTATTTGAAACAAGTATCCTCTTCCTCAAATAGATGATTTGTTTGATTAGTTATAGGGGGAAACAGTGTTCTCAAAGATTGACTTAGGGTCGGGTTATCACCAGCTGAAGATTCGGGCTGAGGATATTCCTAAAATAGTCTTTTGGACCAGGTATGGGAATTACGAGTTTTTGGTTATATCCTTCAGACTCACTAATGCCCTAGATGCGTTCTTGTGCTTGATGAATGGTATCTTCAAGCCCTATCTAGATTCTTTCGTAAATATTTTTGTTGATGATATTTTGATGTACTCAGGATCATGAGAATCATGTTGGGGTTGCTGAAGGAGAAGTAGTTGTATGCCAAATTCACTAAGTGTGAGTTTTGGTTGGATTCGGTGTCGTTTATGGGACATGTGGTCTCCAAAGAGGGAATAAAAGTTGATCCAAAAAAGGTGGAGGTGTTCAGAAATTGCACTAGGGCTACTATCATGATAGAGATTCGAAGCTTCGTATGGCTGGCCAGCTACTACTGTCGTTTTGTGAAGGGGTTTGCATCCATTGATTCAGTGCTGACAAGGTTGACGCAGAAGGATGTACCTTTTCAGTGATCTGAGGAATGTGAAGACAGTTTCCAGAAGCTCAAGACCCTGCTAACCACGACACCCATCCCGGCATTACTGGTGGAAGGTAAACATTTTGTTGTTTTAATGTGATACCTCATGGTCTGGGTTGGGTGCTATGTTAATGCAGGAAGGGTAGGTCATTGCTTATGCCTTAAGACAGTTGAAGGTGCACGAGAAGAATTATCCCACACATGACCTGGAGCTAGCAGCAGTGGTATTCGCCCTAAGAATCTAGAGACACTACCTATACAGGGCTCGTTGCGAGCTATTCATAGATTATTGCAGCCTGCAATATGTGTTTTCTAAGAAGGATCTCAATTTGAGGTAGAGGAGGTGAATGAAACTGCTCAAGGATTATAACCTCACTATCCTGTATCATCCAGGGAAGGCAAATATGGTGGTAGATGCATTGAGTCGGAAAGCGGTAAGTATGGTAGTCTAGCTTGCTTGGAAGCTATTCGACAACCGATGGCTAGAGAAATCTAGACACTGGCAAACAGTTTGATGAGACTCTCTTTAACAGAAATAGGTGGGGTACTAGCTAGCATGGAGGCTAAGTCATCACTGCTAAAGGAGATAAAGGCCAGACAATTTGAGGATGAGAAGTTGGGTAAGATCCGAGATAAGGTTCTATTAAGCTAAGGAAGAAGTTCTAGATGGAAAAGGAGTCCTGAGAATAAAGTGACGCATGTGTGTTCCCCAAGTTGGTGTGCTAATTAAGACCCTCCTGGTAATGAAGAGAGACATTGTTGATTTTTTCTCCCAGTGTTTGAACTTTCAACAGGTGAAGTACGAGCACCAAAAGCCTGGGGGAATACTTCAGAGGATACCCATCCCAGAGTGGAAATAAGAGAGAATAATGATGGACTTCATAGTTGGTCTTCCAAATACATTTATTTGACTCCATTTGGGTCATTGTTGACAAATTGCCCAAGTATTCTCACTTCTTGCTTGTCCAAGTGACTTACAATGCCGAGAGACTAGCCAAACTTTATGTAAAAAAAGTGATCCGGTTACATGGAATGCCGTTTTAAATTGTGTCAGATAGGGGAACTCAATTCACCTCCCATTTTTGGAGGACCTGGTTGGAAGAGTTAGGCATGAGGTTGGATTTGAGTACAACCTTCCATCCTCAAACTGATTGGCAGTCAGAACGGACCATCCAAGTACTAGAGGACAAGCTCCGGGCTTGTGTGATAGATTTTGGGGGCCAGTGGGATAAATTTTTACCCTTGGCAGAGTTTTCTTACAACAACAACAATTATTCGAGCATTGACATGGTGCCATTTGAAGGTCAGTACGGGAGGAAATACAGGTCTCTAATTGGGTGATTTGATGCATTTGAGGTGAGACCCTGGGGAACAGAATTGCTGAAGGAATCCTTGGAAAAAGTTCGGGTAATCCAAGAATGCCTGGTAGCTACTCAAAGTAGACAAAAATAGTATATTGACGGGAAAGTGAGAGTTATGGAGTTCATGGAGGGAGAGCAAGTCTTGCTCAAGGTATCCCCCATGAAGGGGGTAATAAGGTTCAGTAAGTGGGGCAAGCTTAGCCCGAGGTACATTGGACCATTGGAAATCCTACGACGTATAGGTTAAGTAGCTTATGAGTTGGCCTTTCCGCTAGGGCTGTCAGGGGTATATCCAACCTTTCATGTTCCCATGTTGAAGAAGTACCATGGGGATGGATCGTACATTATGATATGGGACTCCGAGTTGCTGGATGAGAACTTGTCCTATGAGGAGGAGCCAATGGAAATATTGGATAGGGAGGTCCGCAAGCTGAGATCAAAGGAGATTACAACGGTAAAGGTCCAGTGGAAGAATCGTCACATAGAGGAAGCCACTTAGGAGACTGAGGTCGACATATGGATCAAATACCCTCAATTTTTTGTGGAATCGAGTACGTTCTCTTCTTTGCATTTGTAGGCAGTTTGGGGACGAGCGATATTTTAATTGGTATCTGATGTAATGACTCGTATATTAGTACGAAGGACAACTAACTTAGAGCATCTAACGGGGCTAGACAATGTTTAGAAAAGTGTTTTGGAGTGAGCTAGTGGAAATTGATGGTTTTAAGGGAGCTACTAGTTTCGGGGGACCGTTGCAGTGGTAGAAATTCCACCGTAATGAGACTGTGGTAATGATTGAAGTCTGCCGTAATGGACCGGGGAAATAACCACCGGATCCGCTGTCATGACTTCCGGAACGCCATAGCGGTTCTGCTGCAGCAGAAGATAGGAATCTGAAAGTGGGTTTAGTGGGATTTCTAGGGTTATACCCCATTATTTCCAAAACAAGAAACCTCAAGGATTGAAGGATATTTTCTCCTCGAGCAGTTGAATTTCCTTCTCAAGGTAAGATTCTTTAATTTCTACCATTATGATTGATTATGTAAACACCTAGGAATCAAGGAGAACCTCTAATGGTAATTTTCCAGCAAAGAAACCCCTAGGTTGATAGACTAGGGCTAGATCATGGGGAACTAATGGGGATTTGATTTTGAGTTTAAAGGGAAGTAATGATCATTCCCCAAGGTTTAGTTGTTAAAGAGCATGGTTCATGTGGAAATTCAAACCTAGAAATAGGTGGAATTGGGGTTTACTCTTAAAATTACCTTAAAAAGGGTGAGTTTTGGGTATCCAAGATCATTGCGCGGGTGATAGGGTACTATATCGTGTTATATTTATTGTTCTAGACTTTGAACATTCGGAGGCATTGAGGAATGATAAGGCTCGAGTAGAGTAATTGCTATTCAAACCCTCCTAAATCTAGGTAGGTTATGGTTAGAGGAGTTAGACTTCATATAATGACCTATATACATGTGTAACGATAATGTGTTGATTGAGCCTATGGATACTAGTTGTGGTGATGATTTCCTTTTTAAGATTTAACTGCTGAGAAATAAATTTGATATGTTGATGCAACCGAATCGATGTGGAATTGTGTTGAACTGTTAAGTGTGTTCTTTGTATTTTCATTGAATGAATGATGAACTGTTTAAATATATGAGTGGGAGAGGAGGATTTTAGTCTCCTAAATGTCATGATGACGATCTCATCTATGATATACTTATCGTGATAATTGATAGGGATAGTAAGAATATCCTAAGATAAGAGGCTTGTGCTCAAGGGGAGCATCCGAGCGAGCAATATTAATTGAGTGGCTTGAGTATAAGGGGAGTATCTGGACGAACATATGAGTGGGAGCCGGTACCACGTCGGTACAATATATGGATTTCTAGAGTTCCCTGTAGGTCATGACTGAAAGGGAAGAAATAAGAAACTTTAGCAAGTGTGTACATTGAGTTTTAGTGCTAGAGTGTTCATAGTGATATGATGGAGGCGTGTACCTAGCATTCACTATTTGTGCTATTTTATGGTTTGTTGTAATAATGTGTAACAGTGGAATGAAATAATGTTATTTGGCTGAACTGATGCTTGAAAACTTGTGTTGTGATTTGAATGCGGGAAAGTTGCAAAGATTTAATATTTTATAGAGCTGACTGAAAGTTAGAATTTGCGTTGTACCATCATCGTTATGAACTATTCTATATCACATATGGTTATGTAGTATTTTGTGAGTCGAATGTGCTAACTTAAATGTTTTGAATGAATGAGATGATGTGTGGTGTTGTAAAGAGTTGGTGAAAGTACTACGGTGCAGCTAAGTTGAACTACTACCCAGAGCAGTACCACTACAGCGGCAGCAGATGAACGACTGCTACAACAAAGTGCCTAATCCAGTGAGCAAGCTGGCTGCACCTGAATAGAATTGAATTTCTGTAATGTGTATCGTATATGTAAGAGTGGTGTTTTGGACTGAATTCATGTTGTAATTTTCTTTCTTATATTTTATTATATAAGGTCAGTTGATAATGCTTACCAGTACTGTGTTTCGTACTGACGCTACTCCTGCACTTCTTTTCTGAGTGCAGAATCCGATCCCGGAAGCTCTTCTTGTCCTCACCTTTAGAACAACAGCAGACTACTCGAAAAGGTGAGTGAAGCAAGGCAGACAATCCTACTCTCCTTTCTAAGATGTCTTTTGTCTAGACATTGTGGTTTAATTATGTTGTTTTATTTTCTTCATAGACATTGGTAGTTAGATGTCTAAAGTGCAATGGAAATCGGATTTTGGGAATAATTGTAGGTGTTGGTTGTTTTTCTTTTAGTTGTTTAAGGCGATGCTATCTAGATTTTATTTTTCTATTTGATTTCAAGGCTATTACTTTATTTTGAATGTTTGAATTCGGGAAAATTTTTGGAAATCGTCGGTTCGCCCACAGAGGAATTAGTGTGGGTGCCAATCACGGTCATTTGAGTCGTGACAGGATTCCACTTAAAATGAGCATGTCCATAAAACTTATAATTTTCTAGAGGACTATCTGACGAGCCCGCAAGTGTACGGGTCGTGCAAGTAATATAGTGGCTCTTTTTAAGAATCGGATTATCGAACCCAAGGGACTGGACCCATTCCTCTAACTA
>JACEIK010007637.1:17471-29754 GCA_018107945.1 Datura stramonium | reverse complement strand
AGAATAACATGCAACTATTTTCACAATAATGAATTCTATCATACGACAATCCTTACTTGGTAATCAATTTCTTTCCATGATAGAAATTCTTAGGTATGTTCAACTTCGTGTTAACTAGTTCCCCAATAGATCAACCCTTCATAGCATCTTGAGAAACACTCTAATCTAATTTGATGTTAATTAGTCTAACTACTACAAACATCACAAAATATGGACTCCCTACACACAGTGGACTACTAGCCTCTTTTAATTGTTAATAGAAGCGCATTGCTTCTTCATTTGGAGTTTCATCGAAATACTGTTTGAGTTTTATCCCATGTTGTATCCTGAAAGTATCATTGACCATTTCATGCACCCTATCATGTTGAACACTATTTTGATCATCGCAGACCCACTATATTCATCCACATGAAACTTATGGAATATACCATTCATCCCATTAGTCTCACCATGATCAATCCACACAAAATATCTAGAATTAAACCTATTACGATAGATATGAACTATACTTTATCTTATTTAAAAAACTTTATGCAATTGCATTATTTATAAGGTGTAACAACCTCTTTCAGTCGTTATATGTTGGTTAGGGCCTTAGCACCCTGGTAGAACTCCCATAGTTGAAACTGAGCTTATAAGAACTCAATATGGGATGGTTTTAAAAACTGAATAGTGTCCATTTCCGTAGATTTTCATGTGTTGTGTTTCTAATTAGGGTGACCTAGTGAACTATACCTCTGTAGGAAATTTTGAGACTACGAATGAATTCGTAGCACCATTTTACGTCTAAGCGCACAATTGAAAAGTGCTGGAAAGTCTGGGTGAAAGGCTTATGTTTGGGATGGGAAATGTATTGAATTACCAAGATACTGGTTAGCGAGGACTGCTTCTGCGGTAGGAGTTCCACAGTAGGAAGACCGCCATATTGATCAAAGGTCTGTCACATTAATCAGAGAGGAAAATCATTGAGTTTGCCATGGCGAGACTTTGGTCGCCATAGTAGATATGATGCAGTGAAAAATGGACCGCTATAGCTAAAGCTGGCAAGGAAAATGGATCGATCTAATCCGGTCCAATTTCGATAATGGTTTCTATACTGGTTAGACCCGATTTCGTTAGGATCGGTAGGATATGGTAGGAGGGGACCGGGTAGGGGTCCAGTGTGAAACCATTTTTTGGACCGTGGACACGGTACTGATTGAACCGGTTTCAATCTAGTCCAATGGTCATAATTTTTTTAAAAAAAATTATTTTTTAAATTATTGTTACCATTATGGAGCCGTTGGCGATGGGAAGTGGGGCTCACCAATAGCCCCAAACAACCAAAACACTTCTCCAAACACCCCTTACCCCCTTAACCCCTCTACACTATAAATATATCGCAATTCATCCTATTTTTCTCACAAACTCTCTCTACTATTCTCTCAAGTGATCAATCTCTCATCTAAGCTTTTAATTTTTATTTTATGATATTGGGTAATTGGAGTTAGGAGATTTTTTGAAGCAATTTGCAAGCTTCAATTTTCATCTCTCAATTTCGATTTTTAATGTTTGCGTTTACGCAAATGCTCAATACATTTGTTCCAACTTTAATCTCTATATTTGTTTAATTATAACTTTTTTGTTATATTTATATTGCTTTTTAATATGTTATTCATATTTTATTTATTTAATCTCTCTATTTGCATATTTTATATTTTAAATATGAAAATAGGTAAACAAAGTAGAGGCAAAAAAATTATGGATGCTACTACTAGTAGGGGTGGAGGTAGTTTTAGATCATTGCGCCTAGATGTACTAATGCAGATGAAACTTATTTACCACATATGCAACCTTTTGATATTAATTTTCCTACTGAATTGGAGACTATAAATAGAGTTTATGGTAATATTGAAGAAAAATTAGAGGAAGAAAAGGATGTAGAAGAACAAGAGTTAGAGGAGACCCCTACTAGTCCAGCTATGAAATTACCTACGTTTACTAGGGCCACAAAGGCAAAACATCCTAAAACGTCTTTAGTTTTGAAATTTATGGAGAAAAATAATGAAAAAACTACTGCTACTTGTTTAAAATATAGGAAAGTCTTGAAATATTTGACTGGGGGATCGAAAGGTGCGGTCGGGTTGCGAACTAAATATTTGAAGTCGTGTAGTAAAGAATTTATTCATATAGAAGCAGTCACTAAGGCTAAAAGAAATGGTACACCCTTTCTTGAAGGATCTATAGGAGGTTGTAACATCGTTCAAAGTGTTTTGAACATGTTTAACCCGGCTGGCCCAAGCACACACGACACATATAGTCAACAAAAAGATCATGAATAATTAGCTAAAATAGGTGCTTTTGTGGTTCGCCTTTCAGATTTCCTTGACATCTCAGTTTTATTCATTATATTCGGGAGGTGTATAATCCTTCTTTTCAAGGTTTTTCAAGAAACACAATTAAAAATGATATTTTTAAATATCAAGCTGAAAGTTATAATTTTCTTCGTTGTCTTTTTATATATTTTGATGGTAGAATATCTATACTTCTGATATGGGTCGTAGTATGGTAATGATTATTTTACTGTTACCAACCGTTAGATTGACCATGATTGGAATATGCAAAAAATAATAATAGGATATAAATATGTAGAAGCGAGTAAAACTGGTTGTTACATAGATACTACAATAGGAGTTATTTTACAGTATTTTAATCTTTGTGATAAATTAATGGGTGTAACCTTAGATAATGCTTCTAGTAATTTGAAAGATGTTTGTCACGCCCCGAGCTTACACCCGGGATGGAACATGGTACTTGGAGTCACAAGTAACCCCAAGTCAACCCCTAATCTATCATACACTAGCATTCTGAGTGAACCTTTAAATATATATGCAGCAGAAGCTTTAAAGTAAAATATAAACCATTTATGAGAACTGATTTATAAAGTTTGAATACATCTGAGCAAAACTATAGATCTGGAAATAACCCAAGTTTGTGTCTAAAAGACACTACAACTAATGAGTTTCTGGGACAAGCCCCCAACTAAATTCAAATCTAAATAGAAGAAAGTAAAACTAAATAAAGAAATCTTCATCCTCGAAAGATGAGGACTTACCAAATAGAACAACTGAAGTCTTTTGAGAGCGATCGGCTAGCGAGGCTGAGACTGAGATCCTGCGGCTGTATCATAAAATGATACAACATAAAAGGCATGCATCAATACTTTGAATGTACTGATTAAGTAACATAATACTGGATATAAATAACTGAACAGAAATCACATGTAATGACCACTGATATATTGAATTGAAATAACTGAAATATACTGGGTTGGTTGAGATGACCCTGTCTATTGGTCAAAGATATATCCTAAATCTAAGATTTTTGAGTCTGAACTAAGAAAACTAAAACTGAACTGACTAATCTAAGACTGATCTAAGCTGACTATAACCGACATGTAACCATGTGAGCTAGGCTAGAGTCCCATATATTCACCCCATAGGTAGGACCTAATATACCTTTCCAGGGTGTAAAGGCATGAACTGGGTGATCACAAGAGTCTGGGGCCATGAGGCTAATAAAACTGTAACCTACGGTGGCAATGTAGTTCTGGGAACCTGGGTGCACTGGAACCCCGATCCACTCAGTGCTAAGTCCTACTCTCACTGGATAGTCCTAGACTGAATACTAAGCTGATAGCTCAAAACTGGGGCCCAATACTAGCCAGGAATACCTATATGGAAGCACCCTGAGAGTCTTATCAGACCGGATTCTGCAACTGGGTTCTAAGATTGGTCAGAGCTGCTTATCTGGAAGCGTCGTAACCGTCTAGAGAACAAGCTGTAATCTGCAACTAGAGTCCTAAGGCTGGTCAGAGCTTCTTATCTAAAAGTGTCATGACCACCTAGTAGACCACTAAAATTGAGTTCTGAGTCTGATTCTGATAATTGGGAGGTACTACTAACACCTCGAGTATTTCTCTAGTCAAATTGATTAGCTGACATTTCTGACTAACACTGAATATTCTAGCCTTTTGACTAAAACCAAACTGACAATAGTCTGACTTGTTTTCGATACAATCAACAACATGGGAGTTCCCAACACTGATAGAATCAAGCAAATATTTTGATATGTAACCACTATTGCAAGATTCTAGTTTCTCCATATTCAAGACTAGGGCTAAATTTCACAATACAGGAATGAGAAACAACATAGTCACAAACTGGTGGAAGAACATCAACAATTAACATAAATGATATTTTACATGATTTAAGTGAGGTATGATAGATAATTTCATCACATTCGAAAGTTTTAGGGCTAGAACTGATAGAGAAAAAGAAAGAAGGATTTTGGGGACACAAGGGAAGAACTATTCCCTTGTTGAATTCGCACATACCTAGTGGAGAGATCCGAAGAATTTCCTTGAGAACCTGAAGAGAAGTGAACTGCCCTAGTTCTTGCTCTGAAAGTTCTTGAGAGAAATTTTATGATGTTTTCTTGAAAATCTGCATGGGGAATGAGGGGGAAACCGTTTAGCCCCTCTAAATTCCCTTAAAATAAATATACAAGAATGTCGTAGTTTAGAGTCTAGGAGGTTAGGAAATTACTGAAACACCCTTAGAAAATTTGCATGAAAACTGACTATTAGGCCCCCACGAGGGACCTAAAGGGTTGTGCCCAATGACCACGACTCGTGGTCACAATCATGAGGTACACTGCCGAAAACCCATAGTGGTCACCACGATTCATGGTGTTCCCAACGACTCATGATGACCCACCCATCACCAACATTGCTTAAAGCTTCCTGGAGTCACCGCAGGTGACACCATGACTCGTGGTGCCCCAAAGGAGTTGTAGTGAGGACCCATCGGGTACACTACCTAACTTCTCAAACTCCTAGTCAAATCCCGACCACGGGGCACCCCATGACTTGTGGTGTTGACCATGACTCGTGGTCACAACCGTGGTCACCCTTTTTCCAAAATTTTAAACTTAGTCCAAAGTCCCCATAACGTGTCACTTAACGACTCGTGGTCACCTCCCATGGGTCACAAAACGACTTGTTCTGTGACCTGGTGCAGATTTTCCAATTTTCTCTATTTTAAGTCTCGGGTCTAGTCTTTGAGTTTTTGGGGCATTACAATATCTCCCCCCTTAGGAACATTCGTTCTCGAATGTTGGAAAAACATACAGAAAGGCAAAGAATAGCAATTCTTTATCCATAAATACTGATCATGAAAGCTGGAAACTAGCGGAATGACTACCTCTGAACTGAATCACAAGTCCCGAACTGAATTCACTAATCATAGGCATATTCATTTACATGAAAAAAACTGAAACATACAAACTGAAAGCAATTTTGGGGAGAAAATTGATGCCTTAAATTGAGACTGAGCCGGAAGGGAACAAATAGGGGTATCTAGCCATCATATCTGCTTCGGCCTCCCATGTAGCTCCCTCAACTTGCTGATTCCTCCACAAGACTTTGATCGAAGCTACCTCCTTGTTCCTCAGCTTACGAACCTAACGGTCAAGGATCTGAACTGGACCTCTTCATATGAGAGACTATCTTTCACTCCCATACTGTCCAATAGCACAATTGAAGTTGGATCACCGATGTACTTCTTCAATAGTGACATATGAAATACTGGGTGCACAGATGCCAACTTTGATGGCAATTCCAGCTCATAAGCTACCTTGCCGATTCGCCATAGAATTCTGTAGGGTCCCACATATCTCAAACTGAGCTTTCCTTTCTTTCCAAATCTCATTACCCCTTTCATGGGTGAAATTTTCAGGTAAACCCAGTTATCCACAACAAACTCCAATTCTCATCTCCTCACATCAGCATAAGATTTTTGACGGCTCTGAGTTGTTTTCAATCATTCTCTAATGAGTTGTACCTTATGAATAGCTTCATGAACCGAGTTTGGCCCGATTAAAGTAGCTTCACCAACCTCAAACCATCCGATGGGAGATCTGCACCTCCTACCATACAATGCCTCAAACGGGGCCATCTAGATACTGGAGTGGTAGCTGTTGTTGTAAGAGAACTCGATGAGAGGCAAGTGATCATCCCAATTTCCCTTGAAATCGATCACGCACGCTCTCAACATATCTTCTAAGGTCTGAATAGTCCGCTCAGCTTACCCATCTATCTGCGAGTGAAAAGCTGTGTTGAGCTTGACCTGGGTACCAAGCCCCTTCTGAAAAGACTTCCAAAAGTGAGAGGTGAACGGGGTACCTCTGTCTGAGATAATGGATAGTGGCACCCCATGAAGTCTTACCAACTCCCGGATATAAAGCCTAGCATAGTCCTCAGCTGAATCTGTAGTTTTAACTGGGAGAAAGTGTGCTGACTTAGTCATCCGGTCTACTATTACAGAATAGAATCATGTTGCCGATGAGTCCGAGGTAGACCTGTAATAAAATCCATATTCACTTCTTCCCACTTCCAGGTGGGTATGTTGATATATTGAGTCATACCTCTCGGTATCTGGTGCTCTACATTGACTTGCTGGCAGTTCGGACACTTAGCTACAAATTCAGCGATGTCTCTCTTCATGCCGTTCCACCAGTAAATATCCCACAAATCGTGGTACATTTTAGTAGCACCAAGGTGGATGGAGTACCTTGAGTTGTGTGCTTTTACCAGTATCTATTGTCTCAAATCACCGACGTCCGGTACACACAATTTGCCCTGGTAACGGAGCACACCATCTCCACCATTGGAGAAGACCTTAACCTCTTTTCTGAGAATCGCTTCCTTAAGCTTAAGTAAGATGGGATACTCATCCTGTCTGGACTTAATTTCAACAACCAAAGAGGAATCTGACCCACTTTGCATTACCACTCCACCCTCAGCTGAATCAACCAACTACACCCCTAATCGAGCTAGTCTGTGAATATCCTTTGCCAGTTCCTTTTAGCCTTCCTCAACATGAGTCACGCTCCCCATAGACACTCTATTCAGGGTATTAGCCACCATATTGGCCTTGCTCGGGTGATACAACACACTCATGTCATAGTCCTTCAGTAGCTCCAACCACCTTCTTTGATGAAGATTCAAATCTTTCTAACTAAACTGGAGGCTCTTGTGATTGGTGAAAAAATCTACGTGAGCCCCGTATAGATAGTGTCTCCATATTTTCAATGCAAACACCACTGCTGCCAACTCCAAGTTATGAGTCGAATAATTCTTTTCATGAACTTTGAGCTGTCTGGAGGTGTAGGCTATCACCTTGCCCCGCTACATTAGAAGGCAACCGAGTCCAATTCTGGAAGCGTCACAATAAACTACAAACTCTTCTGATCCTTCCGGTAGAGTCTAAGTAGAGTTTTTAACTCCTGGAAACTCTTCTCACACGCATCTGACCACTTAAACTTCACCTTCTTCTGTGTCAACCTAGTCAGAGGGGATGACATAGAAGAAAAGCCTTCCATAAAGCATCGGTAGTACCCGGCTAGACCTAAGAAACTTTTGATTTCGGTTGAGGAAGTAGGTTTGGGCCAGTATTTCACAGTTTTTATCTTTTGTGGATCAACCTGAATACCTATACCCGAGACCACGTGACCCAAAAAAGTTACGTACTTTAACCAAAATTCTCATTTTTTGAACTTAGCAAACAACTGGCGGTATATGAGTGTCTGAAGAACTATCCTAAGGTGATTAGCATGCTCTTCCTCATTTCTGGAGTATACCCAAATATCGTTGATAAATACAATGACAAACCTATCCAGATACTGATTGAAGACTCTATTCATGGTCCATAAAGGCTGCAGGGGCATTTTTTAGTCCAAAGGACATGACCACAAACTCGTAGTGACCATACTGAGTCTTGAAAGCTGTTTTCGGTATGTCACACTCTCTAACTCTTAGTTGATGATACCCCGACTTGAGATCTATTTTGGAGAAACAAATGTCTCTCTGAAGTTGGTTGAACAAGTCTTCAATTCTAGCTAGGGGATACTTGTTCTTAACTGTGACCTTATTCAATTGACGGTAATCGATGCACATTCTGAGGGTACAGTCTTTCTTTCGCACGAATAATATTGGAGCACCCCAGGGAGATATGTTGTGTCTGATAAAACCCTTATCAAGGAGGTCTTTTAGCTTCTCCTTCAACTCCTTAAGCTCGGCTGGAGCCATTCTATAAGGAGGAATGGAAATGGGTTGAGTATCTGGGAGAAGGTTTATACCGAAGTAGATTTCTGTTTAGGAGGAACTTCGGGAAGATCTTCGGGGAACACATTGCGAAATTCGTTGACAACAAGTACTGATTGGATAGTTGGGGTCTCAGAGTTAGAATCTTTGACCTGAACTAGATGATAGATACATCCCTTAGAAATAATCTTCTGGGCCTTAAGGTAAGAAATAAACCGACCCTTAGGCGTTGTACTACTGCCCGTCCAGTCTAACATTGGCTCATTTGGAAACTGAAATTTGACAAATCTAGTTCTGCAATTGACTGAGGGCATAACCGGAGTGTAACCAATCCATGCCAAGGATGAGGCCAAAATCGACCATGTCTACAAAATCAGCTGGAATGACCTTATTAAAGACTGAGACTGGGCAGTTTCTATACACCCGGCTGGCTCTAACTGACTCGCCAACTGGGGTGGAGACCTATGGACTGATATTAAACTAAATAGCTATGTATGGAGTTACGAATGATAGTGTGGCCCCTGGATATAGTAGGGCATATACATCTAGGTGGAAAATACATAACATACCCTTGAACACATTAGGTGAGCTCTCCTGATCCTGATGAGATGATAATGCATAAAAATGGTTTTGGCGCTGACCGCCATCCATACCTGAAGTATTGGCCTGCTGAGCTGGTCAGCCTGCTGGAGCTGCTGAAATAGTGGATTATGACCTTCCACATCCTGTTGACGGACACTCCTTAAGCCAATGACCAAGTTGTCCACAACCAAGACAGCCCTCTTGACCTTGAAGACACTCTTCTGGGTGGTTCTTGCCACACTTGGGGCAAGCTGGATACCTGTTGTCACCACTGTAGCTCTGGGACTGAGAGCCAAATGCTCCACCCCTCCAATCTTGGTGGGAATGAAAGGTAGGGGCGCTGGTTGAGTTGGGTTTTGGAGCGATCTGCTGCTGCTATGGGCACTACTACCGCCAGACCTCTGGTGGTCATAATCTGATTGGCCAATCCTTTCCCGCTTGTTCTTTCGCTCCATGTACCTTAGTTATTTTGCATCAATCTTCTAGGCATAGACAATAAGGCTGGAGAGGTCAATATACTTAATTAACATTGCTGTCCTGCACTCTGTGCGGACCAGGTTCGACACCCCATTAACTACTTCAACATGCGAACCTTGGGCTCCGCTACTTTTTCTTCCCTAAGCTCCCGAGGGAAGAATATGTCTAGGAAGGCTGTAGTGAACTCCACCTATCCACCGATCCTACTTTCGCTGGCCTCCCCTCCTTCCACTATTCGTACCAGACCTGGTCTACCCCTTTCAGCTGGTAGGCATCCAAGTTGGCACTCTTTGAGGGACTGACACCCATAATTCAAGTGATCTCTTTAATCTCATCCACAAACTCTTTTGGGTCCTCTACCACCTTCGATTCATGAAAATCCAGAGGGTTCATCTGAGTGAAGTCCCGCACTCGGGCAACTGCTGTTGACCCATTATTGTTGATTGAAAACACCTGTTGATTCACCTAGTTGATAACAATTTGAGCGAGTGGCTGAATGGCTGCCCTGAAATCTATTGTAGACACTGAGTCATCCTGAGGGGCTGCCAGGGCTGGTTCAGGTCAGTGGGTGTTACCGACCCTTCTTTCGTTACGACGTTGTGGAGGCATAATCTGCTTAAACGAAAGAAAGTAAGAGTTAGGAGAATGATTTTGGAATTGAATTTTCAACGCATGATAAGGAGTATGAATAAAAGGAAGTTTTCCTAATAACATCTCGTAGTCTCCCCGTCATAAGTGTGGCGTGCTTCACACCCATGAAGAGGACTCTACTCGATGCGGCTTTTAGATATCCGAGGATACTCTAAACCTAGTGCTCTGATACCAAGTTCGTCACGCCCCGAGCTTACACCTTGTACGGAACATGGTACTTAGNATATATATACAGCGGAAGCTTTAAAGTAAAATATAAAACATTTATGAGAATGAAACTGATTCATAAAGTTTGAATACATCTGAGCAAAACTATAGATCTGGAAATAAACCAAGTCTGTTTTTGAAAGCCACTACAACTAATGAGTTGCTGGGACAAGCCCGAGCTAACTTCAGATCTAAATAGAAGAAAGTAAAACTGAATAAAGTAATATTCGTCCTAGAAAGATGATGACTCACCAAATAGAAGAGCTGAAGTCTTTTGAGAGCGATCAGCTACCAAGGATGAGACTAAGATCCTGCAACTGTATCATAAAATGATACAACATAAAGGGCATGTGTCAGTACTTTGAATGTACTGAATAAGTGAGAGAAACATAATACTGGATATATATAACTGAACAGAAATGACATGTAATGACCACTGATATACTGAATTGAAATAACTGAAATATACTGGGTTGGTCGAGATGACCCTGTCTATTGGTCAAAGATATATCCTAAATCTAAGATTTTTGAGTTTGAACTAACTATGCTGAACTGATCAAACTAAAACTTAACTGACTAATCTAAGACTGATCTAAGCTGACTAATGGGAGAGTCTATAACCTTCATGTAACCACGTGAGCTAGGCTGGAGTCCCATATATTCACCCAATAGGTAGGACCTAATATACCTTTCCAGGGTATAAAGGCATGAACTGGGTGATCATAAGAGTCTGGGGCCATGAGGCCGATAAAACTGTAACCTATGGTGGCAATGTAGTTCTGGGAACCTAAGTGCGCTGGAACCCTGGTCTGCTCGGTGTTAAGTCCTACTGTCATTGGATAGTCTTAGACTGAATACTAAGTTGATAACTCAATACTGGGGCCCGACTAGTCAGGATTACTTATCTAAAAGTGTCATGACCGCCTAATGGACCACTAAAACTGAGTTCTGAGTCTGATTCTGATAATTGGGAGGTACTACTAACACCTCGGGAATTACTGTAGTCAAACTGATCAGCTGACATTTCTAACTAACATTGGATATTCTAGCATTTTGACTGAAATCGAAATGACAGTAGTATGACTGGTTTTTGACACAATCAACAACATGGGAGTTCCCAACGCTAATAGAATCAAACAAAAATTTCGATATGTAACCACTATTACAAGATTCTAGTTTCTCTGTATTCAAGATTAGGGCTAGATTTCACAGTACCGGAATAAGCAACAACATAGTCACAAACTGGTGGAAGAACATCAAAAATTAACATAAATGATATTTCACATGATTTAAGCGAGGTCTGACAGATAATTTCATCACATTTGAAAGTCTCATGGCTAGAACTGATAGAGAAAACAAACAAGGATTTTGGGGAAACAAGGGAAGAGTTATTCCCTTGTTGAATTCCCACATACCTGGTGGAGAGATCTGAAGAATTTCCTTGAGAACCTGAAGAGAAGTAGACTGTCCTAGTTCTTGCTCTGAAAGTTCCAGAGAGAAACTCTATGATGTTTTTTTGAAAATCTGCGTCGGGAATAAGGGGGAAATCGTTTATCCCCTCTAAATTCCCTTAAAATAAATATACTAAAACGATGTAGTTTGGAGTCTAGGAGGTTAGGAAATCACTGAAACCTCCTTAGAAAATTTTCAAGAAAACTGACTGTTAGGGCCCCACGAGGGACCTAATGGGTCGTGCCTAGTGACCACGACTCGTGGTCACATTCGTGAGGTACACTGCCTAAAATCCATAGTGGTCACCATGGGGAACACCATGACTCGTGGTGTTCCCAACGACTCGTGATGACCCAACCATCACCAACACTGCTTAAAGCTTCCTGGAGTCACCACGGGTGACACCACGACTCGTGGTGCCCCAAATGAGTCTTGGTGAGGACCCGTTGGGTACACAGCCTAACTTATCAAACTCCCAGTCAAATCCTGACCACGGGGCACCCCACGACTCGTGGTCACACCTGTGGTCACCCTTTTTTCCAAATTATTGAATTAAGTCCAAAGTCCCCACCATGAGTCATTTAATGACTCGTGGTCACCTCCCACTGGTGACAGAATGACTCGTTCTGTGAACTGGTGCAGATTTTCCAGTTTTCTCTATTTTAAGTCTCGGGTCTAGTTTTTGAGTTTCTGAGGCATTAACTGTTGATTATCTAAAACCTAGACTTTGTCCAATTGATAATGATATTTTTCATGTTAAATGCGCTGCAC
>JACEIK010007637.1:3792-15530 GCA_018107945.1 Datura stramonium | reverse complement strand
TGATCTTGATGGTGTGGCTACGCAAAGTCGGGTTCCAGCACACACGAGTCATGGTCACCTCCCGTAGTCATCACTGTCGAAAACCACCTGGGGGTCACCACAGGCAACCCATGAGTTGTAGTGTCCCAAATGAGTTGTGGTGAGGACCCGTTAAGTGCACTGCTCAAATTTTTTTTCCAACCTTCTGCCAACCCTTGACCACGACTCACATAACGATTCGTGATGATGACCACGACTCGTGGTCACACCCGTGGTCACTCAATTTCCCAAAGTTTCAACAAAGTCTAGACCCTTCCCCATGATTCACTTCACAACTCGTAGCATACCCCACGGGTCACAGGACGACTCGTTCAGTGACATGGTGCAGAAAATCCTATTTTCTCTGTTTCAACTCCTGGGTTTGATCTTAGGGTTTCCAGGGCATTACAATATCTCCCCCTTAGGAACGTTCATCCTCAAATGTTGGAAAACACACAAAAAAGCAAAGAATTACAATCATTATACTCAAATACTAATCATGAAAGCTGAAAACTAACGGAATGACTACCTTCGAACTAAACTACACGACTGAACTGAATTCATGAATCATATACACATTCATTAAAATGAAAGAAAATGGGACACATGGATCGAACATGAAATTGAATAGAGTTTTTAGGGAGAAAATTGATACTTTCAACTGAAACTGAGCTGGAAGGGAATAAATTTGGGTATCTAGCCATCATATCTGCTTCGGCTTCCCACGTAGCTCCTTCAACATGCTGCTTTCTCCACAAGACTTTGACTAATGCTACTTCTTTGTTTCTCAGCTTTCGAACCTGACGGTCAAGGATCTAAACTGGGACCTCTTCGTAAAAGAGACTATCTTTCACTCCCACGCTGTCTAGTGGCACCACTTAAGTTGGATCATCGATGCACTTCTTCAATAGTGAAACATGGAACACTAGGTGCACAGATGATAACTCTGAAGGTAATTCAAGCTCATAGGCTACCTTGCCAATTCGCCTCAGAATTCTGTAGGGTTCCACATATCTCGAACTGAGCTTTCCTTTCTTCCCAAATCTCATCACCCCTTTCATGGGTGAAATTTTTAGATAGACCCAGTCATCCACTGAAAACTCTAATTCTCTTCTCCTCACGTCAGCATAAGCTTTCTGGATGGCTCTGAGTTGTTTTCAATCTTTTTGAAATGAGATGTACTTTCTGCATAGCCTCGTGAACAGAGTCTGGCCCGATCAGAGTTGCTTCACCAACCTCAAACCACCCTATAGGAGATTTACACCTCCTACCATATAATGCCTCAAGTGGAGCTATCTGAATACTATAGTGGTAGCTGTTGTTGTAGGCAAACTCGATGAGAGGAAAGTGATCATCCCAAATGCCCTTGAAATCAATCATGCAAGCTCTCAGCATATCTTCTAAGGTCTGGATAGTTCGCTCAGCTTGTCCATCTATCTGCGGGTGAAAAGCTATGCTGAGCTTGACCTGGGTACCAAGTTCTTTTAAAAAGACTTCCAAAAGTGAGAGATGAACTAGGTACCTCTGTCTAAGATAATGGACAAGGTCACCCCATGAAGTCTGACCAACTCTCGGATATAAAGCCTAGCATAGTCCTCAGCTGAGTCTGTAGTTTTAACTGGGAGGAAATGTGCTGACTTAGTCATCCGGTCTACTATCACCCAGATTGAATCATGTTGCCGATGAGTCTGAGGTAGACCTGTAATAAAATACATATTTACCTCTTCCCACTTTCATGTAGGTATGCTGATATCTTGGGTCGTACCTCCCGGTCTCTGGTGCTCTACTTTGACCTGTTGGCAATTTGGGCATTTAGCTACAAATTCTGTGATATCTCTCTTCATGCCATTCCACTAGTAAACATCCCGTAAATCCCGGTACATCTTAGTAACACCTAGGTGGATGGAATATCTTGAACTGTGTGCTTCAGTCAATATCTGCTATCTCAAATCACCCACATCTGGTACACACAACTTACCCTGGTAACAGAGTATACCATCTTCCCCCCTCGGGAGAAAGCCTCCACTTCTTTTCTAAGAACCGCCTCCTTCAGTTTAAGCAGTATGGGATCTTCATCCTACCTTGGCTTAAATTCAACTACCAACGAGGAATCTAATCCACTCTACACCACTACTCCACCCTTAGCTGTATCAACCAACTGTACTCCCAACCGAGCTAATTTGTGGATATCTTTTGCCAGTTCCCTTTTTCCCTCTTCAACATGAGCCACGCTCCCTATAGACACTCTATTAGGGAACCATCCACCACATTGTCTTTGCCCGGGTGATACAACACGCTCATGTCATTGTCCTTCAGTATCTTCAATCACTTTCTCTGATGAAGATTTAGATCTTTCTAATAGAACACATACTAAAGGCTCTTGTGGTCAGTCAAAACATCCACGTGACCCCCGTACAAGTAGTGTCTTCATATTTTCAACACAAACACCATCGCTGCCAACTCCAGGTCATGAGTCGGATAGTTCTTCTCGTGAACCTTGAGCTTTCTGGATGCATAAGATATCACCTACCCCGCAGCATCAGAACGCAACCGAGTCCAACTCTGGAAGCATCGCCCAATACACTACAAACCCATCTGTTCCTTCTGGCAAGGTCAACACTGGAGCGGTAGTGAGTCGAGTTTTTTAACTCCCGGAAACTCTTCTGACACGCATCTGACCACTGAAATTTCACCTTCTTCTGAGTCAACTTGGTCAGAGGGGAAGCTATAGAGGAAAAGCCTTCCACAAAACGTTAGTAATAGCCGGCTAGACCTAAGAAACTTTTGATTTCGGTTGGGGAGGTAGGTCTAGGCCAGTCTTTCACCATTTTTGTCTTTTGAGGATCCACCTGAATACCCTCACCCGAGAACACGTGACCAAGGAAAGTCACAGACTTAAAATCAGAATTCGCATTTGCTGAATTTTGTGAACAACTGGCGGTCTCTGAGCGTCTGAAGCACTATCCTCAGGTGATTAGCATATTCTTCCTCATTCCCGGAGTATACCAGAATGTCATCGATAAATACAATGACGAACATATCAAGATACTTTTTGAAGACTCTGTTCATTAGGTCCATGAAAGCTGTGGGGGCATAGTCAGTCTGAAGGACATAACCACGAATTCGTAGTGACCATACTGAGTTTTGAAAGCTGTTTTCGGTATGTCACATTCTCCGACTCTCAACTGATGATACCCCTATCGGAGATCTATCTTGGAGAAACAACTGGCTCCCTGAAGCTGATCGAACAAGTCGTCAATCCTGGGTAGGGGTACCTGTTCTTGACTGTGACCTTATTCAAATGATGGTAGTCGATACACATTTTGAGGGTACTATCTTTCTTCCGCACGAACAATATTGGAGCACTCCATGGAGAGATGATGGGCCTGATGAATCCTTTAGCTACTCCTTCGACTCTTTAAGCTCAGTTGGAGCTATTCTATAAGGATGGATAGAGATGGGGTGAGTGTCTGGGTGAAGGTCTATGCCAAAGTCTATTTCCCGCTCAGGAGGGACTCTGGGAAGATCTTCAGGAAACACGTCAGGAAACTCACTAACAACTGGAACTCACTAAATAGTTGGGGTCTCGGAGCTGGAATTTTTTACACGAACTAGATGATAAAGACACCCTTTAGAAATAAGCTTTCCACCCTTAAGCTAAGAAATAAACCAACCCTTAGGCGCTGAACTACTGCCTGTTCACTCTAAAATTGGCTCATTAGGGAACTGAAACCTGATGACCCTAGTTCTACAGTCGACTAAGGCATAATCAGAGTGTAACCAATCCATGCCAAGAATGAGGTCAAAGTCAACCATGTCTAACTCTACGAGATCAGTTGGAATGACCTTATTGAAGATTGAGACAAGGCAGTTTCTATACACCTGGCTGGCTCTAACTGACTCGCCAACTAAGGTGGAGACTGAGAATGGTTTGAAGAGAATTTATGGACTGATATCGAACTAAACAGCTACATAGGGAGTCACGAATGAAAGTGTGGCTTCGGAATCTAGTAGGGCATACACGTCTAGATGAAAAAGGCATAACATATCCGTGACCACGTCGGGTAAGCTCTCCTGATCTTGATGAGAGGACAAAGCATAAAAAAGGTTTTGCGCTGGTCGCCATCCATACCTGAAGTGTTGGCCGCTGAGCTGGTCGGCCTGCTGGAGCTGCTGAAGCAGTGGATTGTGATCTCCACGTCCAGCTGATAGGCATTCATTAAGCCGACAACCAAGATGTCCACAACTAAAACAACCCTCTAGACCCTGAAGGCATTCTCCTGGATGGTTCTTGCCACACTTAGGGCAAGCTGGGTAGTTGTAGCGGTTGCTGGCACTATGACTCTGGGATTATGAGCCAGATGCTCCACCCCTCCAATCCTTGGGGGATCAAAAAGTAGGGGCACTAGCAGAAGTGGGTGTTGGAGACCTCTGCTGCTACTGCTATGGGTAGCTACCACTGCTAGATCTCTAGTGTCCATAAACTGACTGGCCAGTTCTCGCCCGTTTGTTCTCCCGCTCCAAGTCCTTTAATTTTTCTACCTTAATTTGCTGAGCATGGACTGTGACGCTAGAGAGATTGATGTCCTTAATAAGCATTGCAGTCCTGCACTCCTTAAGGACCAAGTTCGACACTCCATTAACAAATTTAAGCATATGATCCCCTTGGATCGGCTACCATCTCTGGAGCATATTTAGACAACCTGGTGAACTCTAGTGCATACTCTTCCACTGCTCGATTTCCTTGTTTCAGATTCATGAATTCCTCCACTTTTGCCTCCCTAAGCTCCCGAGGGAAGAATCTGTATAGGAAGGTTGTAGTGAACTCCTCCCATTCCACAGATCCTGCTCCCGCTGGTCTCCCCTCCTTCCACTGTTCGTACTAGATCTAGGCTACCTTTTTCAGCTGGTAGGCAGCCAAGTCGGCACTCTCCGAGGAACTGACACCTATAATTCAAGTGATCTTCCTAATCTCATCCATGAACTCTTGTGAGTTCTCTCCCACCTTAGATCCGTGGAAAACTGGAGGGTTCATCCGAGTGAAGTCCCGAACTCGGGAAGCTGCTATAGACCCATTGTTGTTGATCAAAACCGCCTGCTAGTTCACCTGATTGGTAACTATCTGTACGAGCAGCTGGATAGCCACCCTGAACTCTGCGGTGGACACTGAGTCGTGTTGAGGGGCTGCTGGAGTTGGTGGGATAGATTGGTGAGCGTTACTGTCCCTTCTTCCGTTACCACATCGTGGAGGCATTATTTTACTGAAACAAAACAAAGCACGATTTAGGAGAGCATTTATGGAATTGAATTTCAATGCACGATAAAGAGTATGAACAAAAGGGAGTTTTCCTAATAACGTCTCGTAGCCTCCCCGTCATAGGTGTGGCGCGCTTCACACCTATGAAAAAGACTCTACTTGATGCGGCTTTAAGATATCCTAGGATATTCTAAACCTAGTGCTATGATACAAAGTTTGTCACACCCTGAGTTTATACCCTGGACGAGACACGGTACTTGGAGTCACAAGTAATCTCAAGCCAACCCATGGTCTATCATAACACTGGCATTCTGAGTAAATACATAGCGGAATCTTTGAAATAATAAAATAAAATATTTTATGAAAGAGAACTAAATCATAATTTTTATACAACTTGAAGAAAAAATGAAAATATGAAAGTTCTATCTGTGTCTGAAAGCCATCTATCTGATGAGTTGCTAGGACAGGTCTCCAGCTAACTCTAAATCTAAGTGAAGAAAATATAACTGAAAAGTACTAAGCCTTGATATCGAAAGATTATGAATCACCAATAATGTAGCTGGAACTTCTGAAGGTGATCTACTAACAGGGCTGAGACTGAGATCCTACAGTTGTATCATAAAACGATACAATATAAAAGGTATGCATCAGTACTTTGAATGTACTGAATAAGTGAGAAATATCATACACAACAAGACTAAATCAGGAATATCTATCTGGAAGTACCCTAAGAGTCTTATCCAACCGAATTCTATAACTGGAGTTCTAAGACTGGTCAGAGCTGCTTATCTGGAAGCATCGTAACCGTCTAAAGAACAAATTATAATATGAAGTTGGGGTCCTAAGGCTAGTCAGAGATGCTTATTTGAAAGTGTCATGACTACCTAAAGAACCACTAAAAACAGATACTGAGTCTAATACTGATAACTGGGAGGTATCACGAACACCTTCAGGATTAACAATAGTCAAACTGATCAGCTGACAATTTTTTTATGGACAATATTGAGGTTGCTAAAAATCTGACTGAGATTAAACTGACATGATTCTGACTGAGATTTTAACATAAATTAAATAGATGTGCATCCCAAAATTGATGGAACCACGCTACAGGGAAAACTAGCTCCAATAATAGCTTAAATTACAAAAAAAATCATATAANACATGATTCTGACTGAGATTTTAACATAAATTAAATAGATGTGCATCCCAAAATTGATGGAACCACGCTACAGGGAAAACTAGCTCAACCCATAAGTTTTTAATTTCTACTGAGTTGTGACTAGGGCTGAATTGTGCTACTAGCTGCAATCATTCACAATTTCTAGAAATAAGGTATAAATAAAAAATCTAAAATTATGAGAAATATTCCCTTTGAATCCACAAGAGAATCTGTCTGAAAACTTTTCATATTTCGAAACTATAGGAATATAACTGATACAGGAGATAGAGAAGATTTTTGGGGACACAAGGGAAGAACTATTCCCTTGTTGAATTCCCACATACTTGGTGATGGAAATCCCTGAGAGAATCTCTTGAAAATCTAAGGAGAATTCGATTGCCTTAGCTTCTGTTATGAGTCTTTCTGAGAGAGATTTTACGTTCTAAATTTTGAGGGGATGTGTGAAATAAAATAAACCATCGGTTAATCCCTCTAAAACCCCTGACAAAAACCCAAAATGACATAGTTTAGAATCTAGGAGGTTATAAAATTACGTAAAACTCCCTAGGAAATTCGTAGGAAATAGGACCTTGCTAGTCCCCACGAGGCACTCCACGAGTCGTGAGGTCGGGGACGACTTGTGGCGACCAGCCGTGATGAGCACTAGAAAATTTCTACGGATTCCCCAACCTGGCAACGACTGACTTCATGAGCTGTCAGGAGACTTAACGACCCGTGAAGTCTCCCGTTGCCACTAAACCAGAATTCCTCTTCAGGGGTCACTATGGGCTACTTAACGACTCGTTAGCGGTGACCAAGACTCGTGGTCACCTCCCGTAGTCCTCACTGCCAAAAACCACCTGGGGTCACCATAGGCAACACTACAACTCGTGGTGTCCCAAACAAGTCATGGTGAGAA
The DNA here is from genome assembly GCA_018107945.1 of Datura stramonium. NCBI lineage: Eukaryota > Viridiplantae > Streptophyta > Magnoliopsida > Solanales > Solanaceae > Datura > Datura stramonium. Next base: position 8,177 of record JACEIK010007637.1, on the reverse strand, counting down.
CCCGTTAAGTGCACTGCCCAAATTTTTTTCAACCTTCAGCCAACTCTTGACCATGACTCACATAACGACTCATGGTGTTGACCACAACTCATGGTCACACCCGTTGTCACTCAATTTTCCAAATTTTCAACCAAGTCTGGACCCTTCCCCATGAGTCACTTCACGACTCGTGGCCTATCCCACGGGTCACAGGACGACTCATTCTGTGACCTGGTGCAGAAAATTCTATTTTCTCCGTTTTAACTCCCGGGTCTAATCTTAGGATTTCTGGGGTATTACAATTAATAGCATGACTGTACAATTAGTTTATAATGCTTATAATGCGAATTCGTATTTAAGACCTTGTGATGCTAATTGGAATGAAGTTTATAAAAACTTTTTATAAAGCTACAAATGCAATATCTGGTTAATATTATATGATTATTTCTTTAGTGTTAGTAAATATTACTGTTATTTCATTTGAATTTACAAAATTTGAACAAATTGAAATATTTAGAGAGCCTATACTTTTTATGATCGAAAAATTCAAAATATATTTTTTTTATTCCCCAAATTTATTCGATTGCTACTTTATTCAACCCTTTTTATAAAGTACAAGGCGTAGAAAAAATGGTTGAAAAAATTTACATAAATTTAGAAATCCAACCTACTGAATTGCCATCACTTGAGACTTGTAAGAGTAGTATAATATCTAAAGCTAGAAATTTATATAACGTATATAGAACCATGGAAGAAAGTACTTCACCAATGCGACTTGTTAGTTCTAGGCCTAGGGTAGATAATTTTGATGAAATAATGGGTGATTATCTTAGTCTCAAATCTTCTAACAATAATGATTTTGATACATATATTTCGCATGCACGAGATAGTATCAGAGATGCAAATGAAGAACCGCAACTTTTAGCGTGTTGAAAGAACCATGGCGAATAATATCTAAAACTTGCAAGGGTAGTTTGAGATGTCCTAGCAATTCAAGTGCCTTCAGTAACTTTGGAGCAATCTTTCAGTGTGATGAGATTTGTTATTGAAGACCACCGATATTTAATAGCAAAAGACAGTTTGAATGTATTGGTGTTATTAAGAGATTTGATCTATGTTGAATAAAGAAAAAATATACTGCCAAAGTTATAGTTTCAAATCGAAGACGAAATAAAAGTGCTTGGAGCAAATAGCAATGACGGCATGCCTGACGTCATGGAGGCAATGGAGGAATATGGACAAGTACAAATTTCAAATAATGTTTCAGAGGAATTAATAAATAAGTTATAAAAATAACATTTTGGATTTTATAGATATTAGAGACCTAATTCAAACAGAACCTTTCCTAGATGGTGGCTTCATAGGATGGTGGATACATAGATTAGGTACTCTTCTAGTACTTCTAATCCATGTACAATTTTATTTATAGGTTATTCGCCTTAATTTTCTTTTAATAATTGTCTTTTATTCAATACAAGTAATTTTATAGATAATTAATTAAAATTTAATTTATATTTCTTAATTAGCTAACTTAACTTCATAAATTTCTTATTATCTACTATTTTACAAAACTTTAATAGGTTTTGGTAAAAATTTTTAGTAAGTTTGTACACACTTTCATAATTTAGTAACTTTAATGAGTTTTATAAAAACATTAAGAAATATTAACTAGTTTTGTAACTTATTAACTTTAAAAAATTAAATCATTAAATACAAAAATTGAATATCTTTTTCTACTTATATTATAAATAAATAGTTTTATAAAAAATTTAATATTTAAATTTTATGGATTTTTTTTGTATTTTGGAATTTTTTAAAAAAATAAAAAATTGATTATCAATTAGTTAAAATGAAAAATATTTTTTTAAAAAATATAATATATAGAAATCAATTTTAAAAAAAACCTTTGGGACCCGGATTTGGAATCTGTACGACCTGATTCTACACTGATTTCAAATGGATCAGAGCGAATAAAATTTTTATACCAGTGGACCCAGTTTCGGTCAAAGTACCGGTCAATTGGGTTCCCGTTCCAGTCCATTTCTAGGAAAAAATGGTCTGGTTATTTCTGACCCGGTCTGTTGTCCCCTTTAGCTATAATGGACAACGGAAAGCAGAATGCCTCTTTAAGTAAGAATTTTAGGATTTTTCACCCCATTATTCTAAAGTACGAAAATTGAAGAGCTTTGGGGCGATTTTTAAAGGGAAGAAAGGTTTCTTCTTCTCAAGGTAATATTTCTTGCTCATTCTTTCCGTATTTTAATTTTCTAATATCCTAGATTCATGAGTGATCCTTGATAGTGAAATTCTGGCTAAGAGCCCTAGAACTATGAAAATCATAGCAAGTGGAATGAATTTTGATGGGTGTTGATTCCTAGGTCTAGACGTGAGTAATTAGCATTTTCTAGGGATAATGTGAATGTATTAGTTCATCTATATGATAATTTGGGGCCTAGAAATCATAAAGTTTGGACCTTTAATATTAAAAAACTGCTTGAAAGGGTTAAAGGAGTAGAAACTCCATGAATTAGGTTGGAATGATCATTAGGAGATTAGAGCGTGATAATCTAACTCGTGGGTAATTAACTGAACCATGTTAATGGGTAGAATTGAGTGGTTAAATTCTCAAGACCATCATTTGAAAGGTAGATTACTAAATGCTCCTTAATTTATTATTTTTTAGACTTTAAACATTCTGAATCACTGAGTAAGGGTAAGGCTCTCGCGGAATAACTCGATATTCGAGTTCTCGGTTCAAGTATGTTACAGTTTACTGGAGTTAAACTTTGTTTAATCAATTGTATCTGATTAGGAATTCAAGAGCAGATTGAAACATCTATGAACATATTTTGCGATTGAAATTGTGGCTTGAGAAGTCTATGTGAGTGATTGTGAACTACTAGGACTTTGAATGTGACTCATGATTTTGAGGTGTAATTATGATAATAAATATGTATTTGTGATGGTTGAGTGTGCAATGATTGAACAGTAATTTCACGATCCAAATTGGTGGATCATGCCAACACCTACTAGATTCTATTTCGACAGGAGAACCCCCTTTTTCAAAAACAATAAATTTCATTCAAATAATACCTTTATTTCATAAGTTTTCATAAAATAAACAGCTACACCGTTAAAAATCCCCAAAACACTAACTCTTTCAAAGTTCTAGTCTAGACAGGTACAAGAGCATTATATTAGAATATCGATAATTAAAAGAAAAGCTTCACCTGCGAAAAAGTGCAGAAGTTGTTGCTGAATATCCCCACATCAATCACAAACTTCAACCTGCCACAACCTACACCAAAAAGGCATAGCAAGAGTAGTATCAGTACAACACATGTGGTGCTAGGCATTATTGACTGACAATAATTAGTTTATGCAACAACATACAATTAATATGTAAATAATTGATCATTATTATAATTAACACAATGCTCAATGATTCATTCAAATTCTCCCTATTTACTCAACTCGTTTAACAGGATACATGTACTTACAACAGATCTCAACAGCGATATTGGCCTGCATATTGTTTAGGCCCACAACAATGGTAACTAGACTGCTTCCATGGTCTCACCACAGCGGTAATAATGTTGTTGCACTGGTACTGTCTTAGGCAGTAAGTCAATTCCGTTGATCACATAATTTCTCAATCATCCATCATTCTATACATACTTAATAATCATCAACAACTGTAACAATGTCACACTAGTTAAATTAAAAATATTCTTTTATTCATCTTATCATGATTATCCACTCTTTCCCCTTGTTTTACCATAATTATTTTCACAATCAGGATCAACCCAGTAACACATATAAAACAACTTAATCAACGACTTAGAATGCAATCATTCATATATCACAGTTAAATAAATAAATCAGCAAGGATTTCACATAGCAATATGAAATAATACGACAATTTCAAGAACACACAAGATACATAAATACATGAACCTATCTCAATATCTCATATCATCTGATGTCTGCACACTCACAGTGCCATCTCTGTACTTACCTCTATATCGTACCTATTATAGATCCCTATCACCATCTGTATCTATCTTATCACATACCTATACTAATCTCTATTACAGTAGGACCTTAACGAGTCACTGACATATATATATTTTTTAAACTCACATTCTGTCAAATTATAGTATAGAAAGATGTCGAACTCACAAAGATTGGTTTATCTATTCTACAAACGTTTCTTATTTTATTTACTATTTGAGAAAATCATACAAAGTTGAGTGGTGAATTAACTAGTTAAAAATTCATAAATTGAAAAATTGAGAAAATATTTTTGTTTTTCGCAAAATATGATAAAAGGTGATAGGATCCTGACTTCACTTGATATTTTTATTATAAAGTAAATTATTTGTTCCTCAAATTTTATTTCTCAC
>JACEIK010007636.1:5991-24296 GCA_018107945.1 Datura stramonium | reverse complement strand
ATTAACTATTAATATTGACTCATAAGACATTATTTGTTTGGTTGTCTACCTTCATAGCGATATCGTTCACTAACAATTAGGATAATTACTACCGTAATTCGGTCCCTGTGGGATCGATACTTGGCTTGAATTAAAGCCACTTTACTACTTGTACAACCACGTGCACTTGCGTGTAGTTTGGCCGAACAATTATTTATGTTTAAGATATCAGTTTTCTCCTTGATTTATGCTCTTTTTATGTTTTGTTCATGCCATAGGTCGAATTAGAGTCATTCGTAGTTTTAGATCCCGTGTCTCAATTCAGTGTTCCAGCTCAGGTCGTGACATACCTAATCTATGGTTCATAGTAAATCTAAGTGAACTTTTGAGAAACAACTCTATTAGTTGAAATGTTAATTGATGAATTAGTATTGAATGAAGAAAGCTATAGTTATGATGGATTGTATTATTTGAGAAACATCTCTTGGCGATATATCTAGAATAAAGCATGCAACATAATTGTGAAATAGTTAGCAATCATGTTAGATTTATGATTGTATAAAATGAAGCGTAAAATGGGATGGTTTGATTGTTAAAAGTGAAATCAAGGCTCAAAGTTAAAGTGTATTGATATTAATAAGATGTTATTAATGTTATTAATGTTGAATTTGTTAAAGGTAAAGTTAAAGATAAAGGATATTTGAGCATGTTGAAAAAGTTCTTATTGTTATTGATCAGTTGTGTAAATGGAAAAATATGATATGATTATAAAGCTTCATAGAAATAGAAATGAAATTAAAGGATAAGTTTGAATAAGTTGGGTGAACTGGATGTTATTGTCACGACACGAACATGGACCCGGATCGTAACATGGGACAAGGAGCCCAAGAGACTTCAAGTCGACCCATGGCATGAATGTACATCTAACTCAATATCAATAAAGCAAAATACTGAATCGATTGACCCAAAGCTAAAATATGATAATCATAAGTAAAGATGAACATTGGGTCAAGCCTGCTTTAGAACATATATAGATATGTATATCATGAATGATCATGCATAACTGAAATCATGAGGAACAATGGGAGACTCGTCATTTAATTGACATACCACGATAGAGCTTACGTGGTCCCAACTATAACACTCAAGTGGGTATAGCTGTCTAAAGTCTTGCCAGAGATAAGGACGATACCATGATATCGATATCAAGTTTATGGCCCAATCGGGGCAGGGGATAGCTCACATAAGAGGTCCTAATAAAATCAGATAATACCTACGTTAGTGCGTAGTTCTGAGGCATAGGATTGACTGACCCATAGCCTACTCGGTGCTAGACATTACTCCAAAAGAAACATGCATATTCTCTCCTTCGTTTTTCAATGAAGTTGACCATCGCCTATTGACGAAGCTGAATAATCATAAGACCATAAATCTGAATCATACATGAGGATCCTTAGCTCAAACCATACCACAAGCTGAACAAAATTGGGAGTCAATGCTCCAAAATCATGTGGTACGCTTAATTCGTAAAAATCATAATCATACGTGAACATATGGGCATTGACCTATACTTTAACATGCTTAAAAATACAAACTTCACTTGAAAACATGATCATAAACATGGGTAGCTTGAAAACATGTTTTTCATCGTAATATCTCATCATACTCATACATTCATCATAAATCTCATCTTTCATGAACTTCCCATAATTGGGCATTTTGATTTATAAAACTTGGAACATGATTTTTCATTGAAATAACGTAAAAATTGCTCATGAATCATAATTCAATAGTATAAACATATTTAAATCATACCCATGTAGAGAATTAGGAATTTCATGCATTGGGTTAAAACCCCATAGAATTGACATAGGAATTTTATGATTTAGGGAGGGATTGGGCATGGGTGTGAAAAGATTCATAAAATCATAACCCTACATACCTAATTATAGCTGGTTCTTACACTTCTCTGATTGCCCAAGGAAGAATTGAAGAGAACTTGAAGGAAGACTTGCTTGATCACCTCTCAACTTTGCATGCATAAGTAAGAATGACCTAAAAAGAATTTAACCCTCTTAAAAGTCATCATTAATAACTCAAAACGACGTAGTTTATGCCTTAGGATCTTAGAAATTACGGAAAAGCTCTTACTAAATTCACAGGAAATAACTGACTGCTAGTCCCCACGAGGGACTGGATGACTCGTTACTCAAGGCCATGACTCGTGACATCATCCATCATGTACACTGCCCGAGGCTTCGTTGGGGGCTCATCAAGGGGGACATCACAAATCATTACCGGTGACCACGAGTCGCGGTCACCACCCGTCACATGCGCTGCCTCAATTTTGAATAGATTCCCATGTGCTGACCACGACCCATCCCACGAATCGTGGTGACTGACCATGACTCGTGGGGTCCTTCCGTGGGGTACACTGCCATCTTTCTTCTCCTCCTCAGTTACCATTTCCCACAACTGACTCAATGAGTTGTGGGGTTTGACCATGACTCATGGTCATGTCCGTGAGGATCTTGATTCCAAAAATATAATTAACACCCTATTCCTTACAACGAGTCACATCACGACTCGTGGTCTGCCCCCACGGGTCATAGAATAACTAGTTCTATGACCTGATGTCAGATTTCAAATTTTCTCCGTTTAAACTCTCGAGACTGATCTTTGGGCTTCCGAGGTATAACAATATCTCCCCCTTAGGAACATTCCTCCTCGAAAGTTGGAAGACATGTAGAAAAGCAGAGAAATTCAATCATCATATTCAAATACTAGTCATTTAAGTTGAGAACTGACGGAATGACTATCTTTGATTCAAACTACATAGCTAAACTGAATTCACGAATCATACATACATCCACATACATAAAAGAAACTTGGGAACATGCACTGAACATTAAACTAATTAGAGTTTTAGGGAAAAACTGATACCTCAAGCTGGAACTGAGCCGATAGAGAATAAATGTGGGTATCTAGCCATCATGTTTGCTTCGGCTTCCCACATAGCTCCTTCAACCTGCTGATTCCTCCATAAAACCTTGACTGAAGCTACTTCCTTGTTCCTTAGCCTTAGAACATGACGATCTAGTATTTCCACCGGAACCTTCTCATAACTAAGGCTGTCTTTCACCCCGACACTATCCACCGGGACAACTAGATCTAGATCACCCAAACACTTTTTTAAGAGCAATACATGGAATACAGGATGCGCAGAGGCTAATTCTGAGGGAAACCAAAATTCATATGCCACCTTGCCAACCCGTTTCACAATTCGGTAGGGGCTAACATAACGAGAGATGAGTTTTTCTTTCTTCCTAAACCTCATCACTCCCTTCATGGGAGACACCTTTAGAAATACCCAATCATCCACTTCGAACTCCAATTCTATCCTTCTCATATCGGCATAGGACTTTTGGAGACTTTGAGCGGTTTTCAACCTGTCTCATACGAGCTGAACCTTCTCCATTGCCTCATGGACCGAATCTGGTCCTATCATCTCTACTCCACCCACTTTGAACCAATCAATAGGTGATTTAAATCTCCACTCATAGAGAGCCTCAAACGAAGCCATCTCAATACTGGAATGTTAGCTGTTATTGTATGACAACTCGATAAGAGTCAAATGATCATCCCATCTACCTTTGAAGTCAATCACACATGTTGTCAACATTTCCTTGAGAGTCTGAATTGTCCGTTCCACTTGCCCATCCGTTTGCGGGTGAAATGTTGTGCTGAGCTTAACCTAAGTACCCAGTCCATTTTGAAACGACCTCCAAAACTGAGAGGTGAATTTGGTACCTCTGTCTGAAATAATGGATAAGGGAACTCCATGCAACGAACTAGCTTCGGGATATATAGTTTGGCATAATCCTCCACCGAATCTGTGGTTTGTGTAGAAAATGAGCGGCCTTGGTCAACCTGTCTACCACAACCCAAATGGAGTCGTATTGTCGTCGAGTGCAACGCAACCCTGTGATGAAGTACACATTGATTTCTTCCCATTTCCAAGTAGGAATACTGATATCCTGAAGCACACCTCCCGGTGTTTGGTGTTCAACCTTTACTTGCTGATAGTTTGGGCACTTAGCTACAAATTCTGCAATGTCCTTCTTCATGCCATTCCACCAATAGATTTCCCGTAAGTCACGGTACATCTTTGTGGCACCCGGATGGATAGAATACATGGATCCATCAGCCTCGTACAACATTTGGTTCCTTAAATCATCAACATCTAGAACAAATAATCGACCCTGGTACCGAAGCACACCATCTCCCCCTTTAGAGAAGACCTGTACTTTCTGATTTTGAACGACCTCCTTTAACTTTACCAAAATAGGGTCTTAGTCTTTTTTAGCTTTTACATCCATCACCAAGGAAGATTTTGATCCGTTCTGAACAATGATACCGCCATTGGTTGGGACTCCCAACCTCGCGAGTCGATGCACATCCTTCACCAGCTCCTTCTTTCCCTTATCCACATGGGACACACTCTCCATAGATAGTCTACTAAATGTGTCTGCTACTACATTAGCTTTTCTCAGATGGTAAAGGCACTCATATCATAGTCCGTGAGTAGCTCCAGCCACCTCATTTGTCGAAGATTGAGATCCTCCTGGATAAACACATATTGTAAACTCTTATGGTCCATAAACACATCCACGTGGACCCTGTAGAAATAATGTCGCCATATCTTCAAGGCGAATACTGTCGCGGCCAATTTGAGATCATGGGTCGGGTAATTCTTCTCATGAACTTTTAGCTTTCTGGAGGCATATACTATAACTTTTCTGTGCTGCATCAATACACACCCATGTCTGATCCTTGAAGCATCACAACATACCATGAACCCATCGGTACCCTTAGGTAGAGTTAACACCGGTGTTGAAGTAAGTCGAGTCTACAACTCCTGAAAGCTCCTCTCATAAGCATTTGACCATTGGAATTTCGCCATCTTTTGTGTCAATTTGTTCAAAGGTGCTACAATCGATGAGAAACCCTCAACAAACCTCTAATAATATCCAGCTAAGCCCAAAAAGCTTCGAATATTTTAAGGATTTACAGGTCTAGGCTAATCCTTTACTGCTTCTATTTTCTGAGAGTCCACCTTTATGCCCTCTCTTGATACCACATGGCCCAAAAACGCCACAAATTTTAACCAAAACTCGCATTTGTTGAATTTAGCATATAACTGGTGATCCTTGGAAGTCTGTAGCATCACTCTAAAATGAGAGGCATGCTCGTCCTCGCTCCGAGAGTATATCAGGATGCCACTAATAAACACAACCACGAACATATCCAGGTATTGCTTGAACACCTCGTTCATCAAGTCCATAAAAGATGCAGGAGCATTCTTAGTCCAAAAGAAAAAACTACAAATTCATAATGACCATATCGCATCCTAAAGGCTGTCTTCGAGATGTAACTCTCCCGAACTGTAAGATGATGGTACCCGGATCTGAGATCTATCTTCGAGAAACACTTGAAACCCTGAAGCTAGTCTAATAAATTATCAATCCTGGGTAGAGGATACCTGTTCTTGATGGTGACTTTGTTTAATTACCGATAATCAATACACATACGAAGAAAACCATCTTTATTCTGGACAAAGAGAACCGGTGCACCCCATGGGGACTTGCTAGGTCTAATGAAACCCTTATCTAACAGGTCCTTCAACTATTCTTTAAACTCCTTTAGCTCGGCTGGAGCCATTTTGTAGGAAGGAATAGATATAGGTTGCGTATCGAGAAGAAGGTCAATGCCAAAATCAATTTTCTGTTCGGGAGGGATTCCTGGTAAATCATCTGGGAAGACTTCTGGGTACTCACATACTACCGGGACGGACTTGATAGTCGAGGTCTCAGACTCAACATCCTTCCCTAACTAGATGGTACACACAAGCCTCAAAAATCATCTTTCTGGCCTTAATATAGGAAATAAAATGACCTACAGGCATGGCCAAACTACCCTTCCACTCCAAGACTGACTCACCCGGAAAGCGGAACTCCACTGCACGGGTTCTACAATTAACAAAAGAATAACATGCATACAACCAATCCATGTCGAGAATAATATCAGAGTCAGTCATGTCTAACTCTACAAGGTCTGCGGAGGTGACTTTATGCAACACTGGGATCGGGAAACTCCTATACATCCGCCTAGCTACAACTGAATCACCAACGGGAGTGGAGACTGAGAATGGTTCTGTCAAAATTTTGGGACTGACTCCAAAGCTACTAGCAATATAAGGCATCACAAAAAACAAAGTATCCCCTAGATCTAACAAAGTATAAGCATCAAGGTGAAACACTCATAACATACCCGTAACCTCATCCGGTGAAGTCTCCTGCTCCTAACGTGAGGCGAGGGCATAGAATCTATTTTGGCGCTGGCTGCCACCTGTGCTAGAAGATGCCCCTGTTGTGCTAAGCATGCGGGAGGGGCTGCTGAACTGGAAACTGGGCCTCTACCCCTATCATGATCTTGTCTCGCTGCTGGGAAATCTCTGAGCATGTGTCCGGGCTTCCCGCACACGAAGCAAGCACCTGTACCTGCCAAGCACTGGCTCATGTGCCCCCAACCACATCTGCAGTAAGCTGGGATGCTAGAATCTGCGGGTCTATTGCCTTTACCCCTAGAGCCTGATACTCACCCCCGCTGATTGTGCCCAGGCCTGGATGGCACTCTTAATGTTGAAGATGTTAGGGATGAAGATCTCTGATGGGTCTGCTGTCGGTGCCCACCACCTAACCTCGGCTGAGAGAATCGGTTACTATCAATTCTCGCCCTCTTGGCCTCTCTTTCCCTCACATGTACTGCCTCCATCTGCTAGGCGTACAAGACTATCTGAGGGAAATCCATATCCTGGCGGAGCATAGCGATCCTGCAATCTTTGTCCAAATAATCTGCCACCCCATGAATAAATCTGCTCACTCACGCCCTCTGGTCAGCCACTAACTCCGGGGCATACTTCGATAGGTGAGTGAACTCAAGGGCGTACTCCTGCACCCTCATCCTCCCTTGGTTAAGATTCACGAACTTGGCTGCCTTCAACTCCCTCATCTCACAAGGGAAAAATCGATCTAGGAACGCAACATGAAACTCCTCCCAAGTGACAGGGCCCGCTCCTTCGGCCCTATATCCTTCCATTATCGAAACCAAATGTGCAAGACCCCCTTCAGCTGATATGAGGCCAACTCCGCACATTCAACTCCATTCACCCCCATGACTTGGGTGATCTTCACAATCTCATGAATGAACTCATACGGGTCCTCATATACTTTTGACCCGAGGAACTCTAGTAGGTTCATCCTCAAGAAATCCCTGACTCGAGCCGCCACCGCATTGCTAGTTTGCGGGATATGCACCTCTGCCTGCTGATTGACCTGAGTGGTCAAGGACTACGCTAACATCTGAATAGTTGCCCTAAATTCAGCATGGACAATCGGCTCCGGTGCGTGGTGCTCTTGAACTGGTGGTGCCTGATGGTGCCCGTTTCTATTGCCATTCTCATAGCCATTTCCATTACCATTCCTCCTATCGTTTACTCTGTGGGAAACCATGATTCTACAATCACGAATAGCACAAATTATAAGGATAGGTAGGCATTTTACCGCATGATATAGATCATGAAAGAAGGGAACATTTCCTAAACGTCTTGTAGTCTCTTCGTCATAAGTGTTGCGCACTTCACACCCATGAAAAAGACTACTTAACACAGCTTTCAAACACCCTAGGACACTTCAAACCTATTACTCTGATACCAAGTTTATCATGACCTGAACGTAGACCCATATCGTAACACGGGACAAAGTGCCCAATAGACTCCAACTAGACCCATGGCATAAACCTACATCTAACTCAATATCAATAAAGAGGAATACTCAGCATCATGACATAGTGGAAGCATAAACACAACAAAAACATAGAAAGTGAAATATACTACATACATAATAGTTGAACATTACAATTTCATAAAGCCTCTACATATCTGATGGGTTGATGGGAAAACACCCCCAACTAACCCGAAAAGTCTAGAAAACCGAATATGAAAAGAAAACTGATATCAAACTTGTCCTCAGAGAAAAAGGAATCACCAAAGTGCTGGATGCTAATCTCCGAGATAAGCTAATGACGATGTTGGGTCTATAGATAAGAGCCTATATCATGAAACGATACAACATAGTGTATACGGTCAGTACGTGGAATGTACCAAGTATGCAAGGTAAGTAAAATCGCTTAGATTAGTAAAATCATTTAAGACATGCATAATATCAAACATAAACAAATAAGAAGCTGAGATTAGGGCTTGCATGCATTCTTTCTGAAATCATGATCTCAACATAACATAACATCATAACTGAATCGATTGACCCAAACCTGAAATATGATAATCATAAGTAAAGATGAACATTGGGTCAAACCTTCTTTAAAATGTATATTGATATATATATCATGAATGATGAATATGCATAATTGAAATCATGAGAAACAATGGGAGACTCATCTTTTAACCGATATACCACAATAGAGCTTATGTCATCCCAACTATCACACTCAAGTGGATACAATAGTCGAAAGCCTTGCCAGGTCTAAGGATGATACCATGATATTGATATCAAGCTCGTGGCCCAATCGAGGTAGGGGATAGCTCAAATAGGAGGTCCCAATATAATCAGATAATACCTACGTTAGCGCGTAGTTCTGAGGTATACGGTTGACTGACCCATAGCCTACTCGGTGCTAGACACTATTCTCAAAAAACATACATATGCTCTCCATCATTTTTCAATGAAGCTGACCATCGTCTATTTATGAAGATGAATAATCATAAATACATAAATCTGAATCATACATGAGGAGCCTAAGCTCAAACCATACCACAAGCTGAACAAAATTGGGAGTATTCTCTCCAAAATCATGTGGTAAGAATAATTCGTAAAAATCATAATCATACTTGAACATATGGGCATTGCCCGATACTTTAACACGCTTGAAAATACATAATTTACTTGAAAACATGATCATAAACATGGGAAGCTTGTAAATATGTTTTTCATCGTAATATCTCATCATACTCATATATTCATCATAAATCTCATCTTTCATGAACTTCCCATAATTGGCGTTTTTATGTATAAAACTTGGAACATGATTTTTCATTGAAATAACGTAAAACTTGCCCATGAATCATAATTCAATAGTATAAACATATTTAGATCATACCCATGTAGAGAATTAGAAATTTCATGTATTTGGTTAAGACCCCATAGAATTGACATGGGAAATTCATGATTTAGAGAGGGATTGGGCATGGGTGTGAAAGGATTCACCAACTCATAACCCTATATACCTAATTATAGTTGGTTCTTGCGCTTCTTTGATTGCCCAAGGAAGAATTAAAGAGAACAAGCTTGATCACCTCTCTAACTCTCTAACTTTGTATGCATGACTGAGAATGGCCTAAAATGAACTTAACCCTCTTAAAAGTCATCATTAATAACTCAAAATGACGTAGTTTAGGCCTTAGGATCTTAGAAATTACGGAAAATCCCTTACTAAATTCCAAGGAAATACCTGACTGCCAGTCCCCACGAGGGACTAGACGAGTCGTTACTCAAGGCCACGATTCATGGAATCATCCATCATGTACACTGCCTGAGGGTTCATCTAGGGCTCATCATGAGGGACATCACAAATCGTTACCGGTGACCACGAGTCGTGGTCACCACCCGTCACATGCATGCCTCAATTTCAAATAAATTCCCATTTGCTGACCACGATCCATCCCACGAATCGTGGTGACTGACCATGACTCTTGGGGTCCTTTCGTGGGGTACAGTTCCATATTTCTTCTCCTCCTCAGTCACCATTTCCCGCAACTGACTCAATGAGTCGTGGGGTCTGACAATGACTCGTGGTCATGTCCCTAGGGACTTTGATTCCCAAAATCCAATTAACACCCTAATCCTCAAAATGAGTCACATCACGACTCGTGGTCTTCCCCCATAGTTCACATAATGACTCATTTTGTGACCTGATGCCAGGTTTCAAATTTTCTCCGTTTAAACTCCCGAGACTGATCTTTGGGCTTCCAAGGTATAATAGTTATAGTATTGTCATATAAGTAAAAGTTTGCTGAGGAATATTATAGAAGACTATTATTGTCACTAATTGATGTGTTTTAAAGATTTCATATATGATATAGGTGAATGGCTAGAAAGACCCTATAGACGCCTAAGTTGCAGTTAAATAGATCTGAACGGGACAATCTCATTGTAAGGAATTTCATACTTACAGTTCTACTACATTATCACCTAAGCTCATCTATTTGTAAAGTGTGCTTATAGCTCACAGTTCTAAGAACTCTTACACATGCCATTATCTGCGTTCATGATATAACTATAAGACAATCCCAGTACGTATCCTTATGTTATTGTGATCTTCTCTGGTTTATATGGCTTTCACGTTATTCATAGCTTTATCCTTATATCCTATTCTTGGATAATAACTTTCTCATAAGTTGGATACTACAGATAAGAATGAATTATAAATACGAAGACTACCAAAAGGACAAAATAATTAATACTCGAAAAATTATGCCACCGTCTTTATCAAGTGATCTAGTTTGCCTAATGGAAAATGAAGTTAAGTCTTTAATAAGAGTCTTAAAGTACACGATCCTCATATTACAGAGTTCCCAGAAATATGTATGTGTTATGTAATTATTTCATATAGTTACGCTTAAGCTACACAGCTATAAGTCTAACATTCCTTTAAGACATAATTGAGACTCCTTAAGTTAATGAAAGAATTCATTACTTTTAAATGACGCCTCTAATATCTAATCAAGTATATATGATCTTGTAATGAATGGTGGGGCCAAAAGTTCATATCAAATGCTCTATCTAAGAGTCTTAAAGTTTGTGCACTCTCTGCATTATAGATCTTTCTCAGGTATGTCTATGTATGTACTAAGCCAAGGTTTCTTCACTATTGAATCTCATTCGTGCAAAAGAGTTAGTATTCAGTTACTTCTTAAGACTACCCAATGAGGGTCATTATTGCGTCAAAATATTTCAGAGGTTATGGTTATGTACATGATGTTTTTCAAATCCACTCCCAATGTAAAGTAATGTAAATGATCGATGCAAATATAGAACCCAAAAAGGAGGTAGGGTCAAATCCCACAGAGACTACTCAAAGCCTAAACTATTTGGTGCTAAACAACAAAGTATTGCAAGATTATAATCTATTTAAATTGAGAGTAATTGAATTTAACTATGACTACAGATTGTGCTAAGTTACAGTTGTAAACAATTAGAGATAATTCTAGAGAAGTGACCCTAATATTAGGTCGATCCCCCTAAATCACCCAATGTGAAAGAATTGAGAGAGGGTTAAGTCTGGACATGCAAGTAGTTTGCTTAGGAAATCCATGAGTATCTTTCAGTATCACCATAGGTGTCAATCTACTTCAATTTTATTAAATTGAAGAGAATCCCCTTTTATCCTATTGCTTGTTTGCCATTTGGAATTCAACATATGTCTAGGAGAATCCATTAAACAAGGTTATTAGTTGAGTCATTGTTGATTGATATTATCCCAATCCAATTTTTTACTTTTAGGCCTCATAAGGGTAATTATATAGGATTGGATAATTCTCATCACCAATCACAAGCTATAACACAAAAATAAATCAAACGTTCAATAACCCAAACTCAATTTTAACAAATTGGGATCATTAGGGTTCACAACCCTAGATCTGAGTTAAGTTACCTATGGCTAGAAGAAGAAGAAAAAAAGTAATGAGACATTCTTACCAAAAGAAATTGAAAATTTCACTTAATAGATGATAATCTTCGATTACAAAAACTAGATCTATAATCTACTTGAAACTAGGGCTAAAATTAACTATGTTCTATACACTAGGTATGAACTAAGGATATGAAATCTTCTGAAAAATTATAAGATAAAATTTATTTATACTGTGCTCCAGAAGGCCTATTAAATTTGAACATCAGAGTTCCATGTATGCAAGGATGAACCATCCTTTGCCTTTCTGTTTCTATCCCTTGATCTGTTGTCCTTTGAGAGATAGACTGTTCTTTGAAAGGACGGTCCATACTTCACTCTGTACTAGAGAAATCCCATTATGCTATGCTCTGATCCAACCACCATTAGATGAACTATTCTTTTGTAAGATGGTCCGTCCTTTCAACCGTACTTTAAGGACCCAATATTTTGGGTTTTTGAAATATGCAGCTGGGAAGGTACAGACTAAGGGACTAACCGTTCTTCAGACTAACGGTTCATCTTTTGCCTCGTCTATTGAGCAGTTTTCTGGCCTTAACTCCTTTATTTATCTAATGTCTTGGTATCCTGAAGCATAGCACAATAAGGTTTGTTTCTACTTAATTTCACTCCAAATGACATGCAAAATGCTATAAAAAGAAGCAAAGATGTGCCACTAATCCCCGATACATCAACACCCCCAACTTAAAGCATTTTCTTATCCTAAACAAAACTAAGAAGAGAACAATCCTATACCTAACTAATGTCCCGGACTCACAAATTATCATGATTGGGGTGGTTGTCAACAACAGCTATCAAAACATCAAACTCAATTCCGCCACCCCCTCTATCAATCAAAACACAATTTTCTCGTAGCCATTTGAACTAAGCATGCAACCTCCACTCATGACATCATATTAGTATGTATATACCCAAATTAGAGAAGTGAAACATACCACAAGGACACAAAAGACAAAGAGAGAAGAGAAATGCACTAAACTCTTACAACGAATTCCATAAGATAGCTCACAACTATCTTATGATTGCCCATTTACTCAAGCGACTTTCTTTTCGAGTATCCAGATTGAGATCACACACGGACTATTTTAAGCTTTTAATGAAGGTTAAATGGTTGGTAGGATAAAAAATTTTCTTCTAGTGACTCAATTACTATCCTTGACCACTTTATCACTTTTCACAACCTTTTCACCCTTTTGATCCCTAATTTTCATCCCTTGTTTTTTTGGCATTTTCACACCCTAAGGTATTTTTGTGAGCTCAAACTTCATTTTCCTCTTTTTCTCTTTTTCTTTCTTTTCATTTTCTTCTTTTTAGCTCATTGGTCAATCACACCTTGGGATGTGTTCATACAACAACTTTTTGGCCTATTTATTTCTTACCCTCCTTATCACCCCCAACTTACAACTTTTGCTCATTTTTTCCATTACTTTTCAAATGTCAAGGGTGATGGGTTCAAAAGAGGGTCAACTTAAGAATTGGCTTTGGCTCTCATTGTGGTTGATCAAGAAAAAGGTTAATAGGTTCTCATTGCGGTTGATCAAACTTTTTTGCCTATTTATTTCTTACCCTCCTTTCCTTTTCCAGTTTTTGATTCCATTATACCTGCCAATCCCAACTAAGAACTTCACAAGATTAGTTCATGAACAAAGAGGTGAGCTAATTAGGTGTAACGAGTGCAAAGTGACCCCACACTTAATTCACTAGCATACCCGAGAATTTGTCAAATAGGGAACTCAAGACTTCCTCCATTATCATCGCAATTCTCAACATCAAAATTATTCACTAACTTCATTCTACAACCAAGTTCATGAATTTTTTCACATCTCTCCTCTATATTTTCTTTTATTTTCAAGAATGACTCACTTTGGTCATTTCTTTCACCTTCCCTTTAATTCATAATTTAAGTAATCCACATGGAAGTAGCTACATTCAATTCATTGAACAACCAACATGAAATTTACTATAATCCATAATGAATTAACATGAATTTTCAACAACTCAAGATTCTTCACATTTAAGAATTTTGATAATCTTAAGGTCTATAGGTCAAATTTGACCCGTTGAACTAAAAATGTTTTGGGCATCACATACCTGGCACGACATGACAATCACTACGCCACACACATAGAAAAAAAATTTCTTCGTTGACAGGGGTTGGCACAACATGCCACCTATAGCACCAACCTATAGTTTTTTTTCTGGAGTTAACACCTGGCACCCCACACTAGGTATCTCACCCTAGACTTAACCATTTTCAGCTTATTTTCCCTGCTCCTTTTGCCTCCAAAGCCCTGTTCATCTCTGCAAAACCAAAAAGTATCTTGAAGATGGGTTTCCTCTCGCCAAGCGTCGTAGTTATAGTCGTGGCATGACATTCACGGGTTGCCTCTCGTGCAACGTCTGATTTAATATTTTGGAAGAATGACTCACTCCTTCATTCAAGTGAGATAGTTAGTATCCTAAAAACATGTTAAATTCTCATGCACCACATGCTGCTCAACTACCTACTTACACCCTCCAGGCTCTACCGCCGGCTTCACTGTGAAATTCTCATAGTGAGGTGGCATCTTTGCCACTATAAACACATAAAATACTACCTTCTGACCATCCACAACCATCAGCATTTTTCCTGACTTTACCTTTATAACTGCGTCTGCGGTGGCTAAGAATTCTCTCCCTAAAATGAGGAAAAATGTTGCATCTGTTTCATAAACTAGGATTATGAAGTCCACTGGTAAGATGAACGGTCCAACCTTGATTAAGACATCCTCTATGATTTCATCAGGATAAGCAAGAGACCGGTAGGCAAGCTGCAAAGTTACTGTGGTAGGACGTGGTTCACTTAAACCCAAAGTTTTGAACAAGGATGCACGAATCAGATTAATGCTCGCACCCAAGTCACATAGTGCTGAACAAACTTTTTTTCTCCCAATAGCAACAGGAATAGTGAAGCTCCTGAGGTCTTTCAGCTTCCTTGGAATTTTTTTCTGCACCAGAGAACTGCACTCTTCAATGAGGTCCAGTGTCTCAAATTATATAAGCCTTCTCTTGTTTGCAACAATATCTTTAAGATATTTGATGCATTTCAAAACTTCCTGCAAAATCTCCACCAACGGTAAGTTAACATGTACCTGCTTCAACACATCAAGAAATTTCTAGCAAGTTGAGTCCTCTTTCTGCTTCTTAAACCTTTTTGGAAAGGGAGGAGATGGTTTGGTTCCTACCAACTTTGGTTTTGAGTTGCTTGACTCACCAGCCTCCTGTCTGTACATCACAACCTGATCCTCATCAACTTTCTTATCTTTGGGGATCACCTCACCCAACTCTTTACCACTGCGCAAAGAAATTGCACTCATAGTTTCCTTGGGGTTCTTCTCGGTGTTACTCAGAAGTGCCCATTATGGTCTGTTGGTCTACTGAAGGGCCAATTGCCACTCTATCTCTCCAAATCATGGATGGACTTCTACATCTCATTAACCACCTGAGTCTGCTGAACCATCCATTGCTTCATTGTCTCCTCAAGTGAACTGCCAAGTTGCTGGCCTTGAGGCCTTGGATAGTTGTTTTAAGTCCTTTGGAAATTATGATTCCCTACCCATGAGGGATTAGTTTTATACTGATACCCCTGGTTGTAAGTATTACCTGCAAAACCTCCACCACGACCTTGTCCTACAAAATATACATACTCTAGGTTTAGTGGACAACTTGAACAAGTGTGGCCTTCTCCACATACCTAACATGATTATGGTGGAGTCTGGACCTGATGGACCTGCTAAACCTGACTTCCTGCTAATGTGGTCACAAGTTTGTTAATCATATTCACTAGTTAACTGATATCTACTTGGATTTCCGCCACACCATCTATTTCAAGCTTTCCTAGCACCTTAGCCACTATAAATCCTCTACCTGAGTCCTGATAGTCTTGACTCCGCGTTGATATGAGATTTTAAAATAGCTTCTATTTCATCATAGCTCTTGGACAAAATTTGTCCCTATGCAATATCTTTGACTCCGGCTGAATCCCTTCTATAAAGTAGCCCTTGTATTGTTCCCAAGCTTGAGCCAAGGTCTCACCATCTCTCTGCACAAAACCAGAGATCTTCCATTTCAACTCTTTTGTCCTCCTTTAATAGAAGAACATGTTGATGAATTTATTGGAAAGAACCTCCCAAGTGGTGATAGAACCTGCTCGCTCATTTTGAAGCCATTCCCTACCCTTACCAATCAACGAGAATGGAAACAACGTGATCTTAACATACTCGTTCGACAAGTTCTGATAATAAAACTTCTTACATCATCAGATATCTGTGAGGATCCTCGGGCAGCTTGCCCTGATATTGGCAAGTGTTTTGGACCAACCACATGGTCCCTTCCTTCAGCTCGAAGTTTCAAGTAATGGCCGGCTTAATGATCACTTTAGAAGCATTCTTCAGGTTCGGCCTAGCAAAATTCAACACTGGAACCCCCTCCTGGTTGTTTCCCTGTGCTAGATCGTTATTTTCAATAGTTAACTTTCGAAAGGTTCTCCTAATTTTAGGATCAAAAGAAGCCAAAAGTGGTTCTTGACTTCTCGTATATGGCATACACTGAGCACACAACACTTGTAAACTTCAAAACCAAAAAACAAAAATGTAAAATACAAAATAGCGGAATAAAAATCCTAACCTACAAACGCTTAATCAATCTTCAATTCCCCGGCAACAGCGCCAAAAACTTGATGTCGCCCAAGCGCATGCAAGCGCACATGGTCATCAAGTAATATAGAAAGATGAAGTCCCAATTATCAATTCCTCAGAGACTTGTCAGATCAAGAATTTACAGTTACCTCTTTATTTTGCTATTCTAACAAACATAGATTAAAATGGGGAATAGTTTGAATATTTAAACTACTAAACTTGAAAATAAAAATTAACTAAAGAACTAAGATTGTTGCAAACTTGTTTGTACTTCAAATGATGATGAAAATCTAGGAAAATGACACTTTTGCTTCTGGTTGTGTTTTCAATAATTGATTACGCTAGATTAATTATTCCTAAGCTTGCTAGTTGCAAGTTACTATCTCATTTCTTGCCACTCACCCGAGCATCCAAGAACTATCTCATGAACCCTAACGATTATATCTTTATCGTAGCAGGAGAAACATGAAATGACGGTTATGGCTACTTGTGTTTCAACTAAACAGGGTTGAAGGGTATATCTCTATCCTCATCAAAAACTTCTAACCTTCAACCAATTGCCAAAGGATCTTTGAATTTATGTTCTATATTTACTTTTAACCCTTTCAATTTCCTCTCCCGAGTTCAACCAAAAGCCAACAGATTTATTCACAAGGTGATCAGTCTAGCGAATAAGCAATTAAAATAAGTAAATATAAACAACCTTTAATGAAAAATAAAAAAAACTAGCAATAGTTAGTCTATCAAACTTCAACCATCAATTATGGACAAAACACTAGAAGGGGAATTTATCCACTCATGTTCAAGTGGAAAAATAAAGATATCATCATCATTCAAAGTAAAATGATAACGAAAAGAAGAAATCTAAGTAGGAACTTGTATCTCCTCCCAGAGTTGCATTACAATCCTTTTTGAATCAAACAAAATGATGAAAGATAGCTAACAAACGACCTAGATGTTGTATTTATAGGTGAGCCCTAAAATGACTCTTTTTCCCTCAAGTTTTAAGATTTAAAATAAGTAATATTCATCAAGAAATGAGTCTGGTGTGCAGCACCCTCTATAGCCCCAAGTTTTGCTTAATTTTCCTTTGAAGTTTAGCTCCGAGCGCCCCACTCCAGCTATAGAACCAAGGTATTATCCAAATTTCTAAATTTCTAAACCCCTCTGGCACCCCACTCCATCCACAACACTAGAGTGTTATTCAAATTTCTGAGCATTAAAACCCTTCTGGCGCCCCACTCCATCCACAGTACAAGAATGTTGGGAAAATTTCCTTAGTTTGGGATGCTTATGGGGCTCCACGCCTCTAATCTCACCAAGGTGTTAGTCAAATTCTCATATTTGAAGCTCGGGACCTGACACTCCACACTATCCATAGCACCAACTTTGGTGTATATTTCTCTGATGTTTAGGGATTGGCGCTCCACCCAGCCATAGCCCCAAGCCGACTTTCACAAAATCATCTTTCTTCACACCGCGGGTCACAAACTGTATATCCGGGAGTTGGTTCAATTACATGGAGTGCCCTTTTTCATTATTTTAGACTGAGATACTCAATTTACCTCTCAGTTTTGGAGGTCTTTTCAAAAAGGGCTTGGGACTCAGGTTAAACTCAGCACAACATTCCATTCGCAAATGGATGGCCAAGCAAAACAAGCAATCCAGACTCTCTAGGACATGTTGATAGCATGTATAATGGACTTCAAAGGTAGTTGTGATGATCACTTTACCCTGATCAAGTTTGCTTATAATAACAGTTATCACTCTAGCATACAGATGGCGCCATTCGAGGCTCTGTATGGGACGAGATATAGATCGTCCATC
>JACEIK010007634.1:55648-69770 GCA_018107945.1 Datura stramonium | reverse complement strand
ATACTTAAAAACCCTTAAAAGACTTGATCTAAAGGAAAATCAAAACAACAACAACAAATAAGGAAAAAAATCTTTTTGTTTTTTGATTTGATAAAACAGAAAAAGGAAACATCATTGAAGATTATTTTTAAAAAAAATAACAGAAAAGTTTTTAAATCGTCGAATCTTTGAAGAGCGCGTTACGCATTCAAGAATTGGAAAGAAGCAACAACAACATTAATAAATTCAATTAATTAAACCTACAAAATCAATCAATGTATATCAATTATTCAAAAAAAAATTCTTGCAAGGTTTGGTCAATTCTAAGTGGAAAACACAATAACAACAAAGGAAAAAAATTAATCTTTTTGCCTTTTTTATTTGATAGAACATGAATAATACAAGAAAGTATCGTAGAACTTAATTAAAGTTTTAGAATCATTAAATCTAATAAAAAAGGTGTGACAATTTCCAAAAAAAGAAAACTTACAAAACCTTTTAGAAACCAAAAAAAAAAATTCACTGGCAAAAGTTGCACACAAGAGAAAAAAATAAAACAAGGAAGAGGCAAAAGAGAAAAGGACTTGTGAATACCTCTGAGGAAAAAGTATTGAAATTAAAAGGCAAAGAAGGAACAAAGAGAAACTAAAGAATATGTGATGAATTTATAGTGGTGGAGAAGGAAGATTTTCTCCAATCCCCACTAGGATTTTATGTGTTAAATTGAAAATTAGAAGTCATTAAATGTCACGCAACTTGATGAGGTGGATAGTACCTTACATTAATTACATACTACACATATGAATCAAAGCACGTGACATAATCTACAACTGAGTAGAGACGATATACTTACTGATATGATAATGAAAATCATATATACATAAGCTGGCCAACTGGCCTATCAAACATAAATCTAGAGTAACAACTGGATACATACATTATACCACAATGTATATGAAACCACTACTAGAATCTGATCTTATGCGATTGCCATATGATTGGGACAGGGCTCGGACATAGCCATACTACATACATAGATACACAAAAGAGTCTTAGACATAGTGTAGCTCCAGGAACAAATTATAACACCCCAGAAGTTCCTTAGACCAAACCCCATACTTGGAATAAAAAACTAGTAGAAATCAAAAAATTTCCTCAGAATGGCTCATCAAACGAGCCGTTATCAGAAACAATGACCCGTTAGGATGGTCGTTAGTTTCCTTGGCAGATTTCTTTCTCAGTCCAATGGGTGATACAATGACCCATTGTATCAAGTAATGGGTTGTCATTCAGACGATTGTTGTAATATCCAGAAGCCTGCCAATTCCTCCTTTCAAACAACGGACCAGACGACGAGTCGTTGTTTGTTATAACGATCCATCATATGTGACCGTTGGGTGAGGTCCAGAAAATACTTAATTCACCCTAGTAACAACGGATGGAAACAATGACCTGTTGTTTCTAATAACGGGTCGTATTATCCATCTGTTGGGTTATCCAAAGTTGGTTCAAAACCTTCCCATTGACAACGAGTGAAACCAATGACTCATTGGTTCATCTAACGGGTTGTTGTTCCTATCCGTTATTTAGTTTCAGTAACTGAGATTTTGATACCTAGGATAAACGACTGATCACAACGAGTCGTGGTCATAACTAACGACTCACTGTGTGACCCGTTGGATTTTGAAGGTCAGTTTTTCATACTTTTCTCTAGGAATATTTTTATAACTCTTTGTTGTTTTAACTCCTAAATTATGTCATTTTGGGTGCATTTAGAGGAGAATCAAGGGATTGATCGACTTATTCCTCTCATTCTCTCCCAGCACTCACATAATCAGTACGTAGAAAACTCAGATAGACTTTTCAAGGCAAGAGCTACGGTTCAGTTTCTTCTTCAGATTTCAAGAGATTTTTCAGGGGATTCTTCTATAGGTATGAGGGAGTTCAACAAGGAATTCTTCATCCTTGTGTCCCGATAATTTCTCTCAGAAACCTTTTCTATTCTAGTCTTGTAAAAATCATGAATTAGGGTTAACTTTCAGATGAATTGTGGGTGTTCCTAAACTCTAATTGTCTTGCTAATTGTTATTACCCTAGCATATGATTGTTATATTTTCAATATGGATTTCATAGTATGATCTTCTCACTGGTTTATTGTGATTTAAGTTGATCCTTGCATGATTTATAACTCAAACAAGAATGTTATTTGGTTATGGTAAATGTTTACTTGAATTAAGAATGTTAGTATAGATATACGAACAGAAGTTAATGTTTAGTGTATTCAGTCTCAGTGTTTCTGTCAGTACTCAATATGCTTAGTAGTCTCCAGAAATATCAGCTGATCAGTTTGACTTTTATCAGTCTTTTGAGAAACTCAGTACTTATCATTTTAGCAGCTTGTTGGTTGTTCTACATACCATTACAACGCTTTCAGATAAAGCTGCTCTGGCGGGTCTTCGAACATAGTTTCTTTCAGGTCCTTAGACTCTCATAACACTTTCAGATAAGTAGTTCTGACTCAGTCTTAGGACATTAATTTTGAGCTATCAGCTCAGTTAGATACATTTAGGATTTTCAATGGGAGTAGTACTTAGCACTGAGCGGGCTGGAGTTCAGCAGGCCGGAGTTCACAGAACTACGTTGCTTCCGTAGATTATTATTCTAAATGGGCTCCAGGCAATGATTACTCAGTTCAGCCACTATACCCTGGCAAGGTACAGTGGGCCTTCTCCACTGGAGGGTATACATCGGGCTCCACTTTTGTCTTAATGGTAACATGTAACATAGTACAATCCAGTCTAGTTCATTTATGACTCTTCGTCCAGTCCAGTTCTTTGGTCTATTTTGTAGTATTACAGTGCAATTTACTATTTTTCAGTATATGTATGTTTCAGTTTCATCTCACATACTCAGTACATTCAAAGTACTGACACATACTTTCTACGCATAGACTCAAGGTACCCAGCCTCAGCACTGCGGTTAGATCCTCTCATCGATATTCCAACAGCTTTAGTGGTGAGTCCTCATCTGCCAAGGGCCGGATTTCCATTTCCAGTTTTATTGTTTTGCTTTAGTTCAGACATTAGAGTTAGTTAGGAGTTTGCCCAACAAGTCATCAATTTATTTTAGAAGGCTTTCAGACAGGATTTATAGATTTTGCTTGATTTTCATATTTTGTTTGGATTTTATCCTTTTCAGTATTAATTATTTCGCTTGTCAGCTTCTACTTTGTTGTGATTATTTTTCAGTAGATTAGTTTTAGTAGAAGTATGATTTACCATGGGTTTTCTTGGGGTCACTTGTGGTCCTAAGTACTGTGTCACGTCTAGGGTGTGAACTCGGGTCAATACAAAAATGTAGCTCACCAACTGATCAACTGATATACAATAGATGCCTATTGTGTTGTGTGCCTGTCCTGCATTCGTATAAATATGGCACCCTCGGTCATAGGAGTGTCAGTACATATACAACATATTGGTATGTTAAGTAGACAGAATAATAAGTGACCAAGTAAGGTGTCTCAATGAATAAAATAACAATACGAGCAAGCGAAAGCAGATGAATACTAGAAACATCTCATGAAACCATGAACCATGTCTTACCATTCTTCATACATTAACCAAATTTCTTTAAGTTGCTCATTATATATTTGGACAGATTGCACTTCATTACACTTGAGATTCTTACTCTTTATATAAGTTAAAGAAAGCAAGTGAGAAAATAAATGAGTGAGTCACGCGGGCTATTATTAGCACATGATGGTTGTTTCATAATACATGAGGGTTTTACCCATAGAGAATAGCACATGAAAGGTTGGTAGAGGCCATGTGACCGCGCATGAACAGGCAAGAATGCGCGCGCGCTATTACGTCGCACCAGGTCTTGCTGATATTGGGTCAGCCCACCTATTTAAGTAATGTTTTACCCAAAATTCATTTTAACCTCATTTTTGGAGAAATCAGAGCTCTTAATAGATCCTCTCATGGAGAATATGACTTAAGATAAAAGGATCCTTACCTAAGCTCTATACCATTAAATTCAAGCAAGAATTTAGTAGGAATCATCGTGAAGACGTCTAGTACGCGTGGGCTTCTTGATTGTGGATTTGTGATGCTTTTTTTTAGGAGACACCTTGTATATGTACTGTTTTCCTTCATCTAATGGAATTTAAGGTATTCTACACCTCCTCTATTGTTAAATCGAAGGTATACACTTCTATTGATTACGACTATCGATGTCGGAAACACTTTTTTCGTTTGTTTAATTATTGATTATTTTAGGTATCCTTGAAGGTGTGTAATGTTGGGTATATGTATGGGGATTGAGTATTGAAGAAGTTGATTAATAATAGTCGCTGTTTTGGATCTGTTACGAGACATGTTAAGGCTAAATCTTTTTCGACAAGAATTCTTTGTCGTATAATTGATACAACTTGTGATTCGTGATCGTAATGATCGTAGCCATTATATATGTTGATAATTGAATGTTTGAGTAGCGTATTTGTATACATATGTGATTCCCTTGTCGGGAATAGCTTGGACTTAGCTTCTTCCTTATTGTGAAAGCAACGTAAAACTTATTCTATTTATTGATGTCGCTTAATCGACTAGTGTTAGATTGTTGCCTTGCTGATGCATTAAGGGCTTGTGTTAACTGCTTAGGTGTATTGATAGCTAGTTTGTCATGTAAACCAAGTGGTTGTGACACCTATAGCTATATATACAACTTGCCTACAGGCCTTTGGCGTATCAGGTTACTTTTGGAGCTGTAATGTTAGCTTGTAGTACTACCTTTATGCTATTATTCATTGTGACTATCTATAAGGCTATTATAATTAGATGCTTAGAATCATGTATAGATGTTAGCAGCTTTATAATCAGATTAGGTGTAGAAACCATACAAATTAGTCGCTTACAGTTATATCGCTCTCTTACAGGCTACTATAGTTGTTCTGCCTTCAAAGCAACCTTGTTACTATTATATTATTTACCTTCATGGTATTATTTATTGTGGCTACCCATTGGGATATTCATGTTAGCTGCAAGGTCCTACACCCCTTTTGTTAACGATCTTATAGTTGATTTGACATTTAGATTGTCATATAAATTGCTCAGAGCTACACTTCTTGTTTCTATAATTGTCTTCATGACTGTTTGGTTACCTGTGGAAACATGAGATACACCTGTCAGATGCTATACAGGCTTCCTAATGGGCAAATTGCCTATAGGGCTATACTTTGCTTATGAAGCGGCATGTTGCCTACACGGGACTATGCTGAGGCATGTAGAGTTACGTTGAGTTCTAAATCTTTTGGACTTCTAGATTGCCTAAGGTGTCCTTGCTGACCCAAAAGGAGCCTCAATTAGCTGCCACATATTCATTTAGGCCCTAAGTATCCTGGTTACAGCTACAGGAGCCACGAGGGCTTAAGATACATTTATAGAAGTTAAGAGGGCTCGAGATACAACTATAGGAGCCAAGTGGGCTCAAGATACATACACAAAAGCCTTGTGTGCTCACCTGCAGATGCTAGAGAGGCTACCTATAGCGGTACAATTTGCTTAAGCAGGCCATGTACAGATACATGCTTCTTTCCTAAGAAGTGCTAGTTACAATTGAGTGACCGCCTACGGGGTTACAATGTTACCAATAGGGGTATATAGATTGAGATGTACCTGTCAGGGCTTATAATGGTTCAGGTAAGCTATTATTTATTCTTTGTTCCTGTTAGGATTATGGAAGCCATGTTAGGTTCTTGTTTGATTATTGTTTGTACAATATATATATGCAGTATAGATTATTGGGATCATTAAGGTTATCCCCTAATTCTTATAGCCGATTACTTTAAGTTTTTTATCAGCTCAGTTTCAATTTTATTGCCTTCCATACTCGATGCATTATTGTACTGATGCCTCGAGCATGGGGGCACTGCACTACTGTCTGCAAGTTTTGATAGACAGACATGCAAACCTCTTCAATGAGCAGTTTAGCACTAGCTTGTAGGCCAGCTCCCTTACGAAGTTTCCCTATTTAGAGGTTTTATTTGTCCTTTTATTGTATATTTATTCTTTTATTGTACTGTTTATGGGTAGGTTGGGGCCCTGTTTCAATCAAATATCTACTCATTAGAGGCTTGTAGACGATGAGATTGTATAGCTAAACTTAGTTGTCCAAGTTGGCCCTATCTTTTGTACTGACAACATTGATGGCTTGTGTATATATATCGTTTGTTTTTAGCTTATTTGTGCATTGACACTATGGTGGTCTTGTCGACTCACATAGAAATTTGTGATATTAGACAACATGATGATCTCACCGGCCCGCATAGAATTATAATGTTATTATGAATTGCTGGGTCAACCAACTATTTGCATAAGTGTTTGTATTGTGGTCTTACCGGCCGAGGGCTTCTTTACGCCAAGATATATTTGTTTGTTTTCTTGATTGCGTGTTGCTGGCATACACCAGAGGTGTATATGTCAAGTTAGGTTAGCTTAGGATTTTATGTGGCGTCAGGTACAAGTTCTGCCTCCCAAGGTAGGGCATGATTATTATGATAGAACTTACTCTAATGCTAAGAAAATTTGGAAACCACTGCAGAGTAAGTTTGATACCGGGGAGGCTGGAGTGAAGAAATATGCTTCTAGTAGATTTTTTCGTTTCTAAATGGTGGAAAACAAATCAGTAGTAGACCAAGCTCAAGACTTTATAATGACTGTTGGAGAGCTCAGTCCCGAGGAGATAAAAATTGTAGATAACCTTATTGTTTGTGGAATAATAGATAAACTTCCACCTTCTTGGAAGAAGTTTCAAAAAACTATGTGACAAAAACAAAAGGAAACCTCACTTGAGACATTGATAATGCGAATCCGCATGGAAGAGGAGGCAAGGGGTCAAGATGCACTTTTACAATCAGAAGAGAGCAACCTCACAATGAAGGTAAATTTAGTTACTTCAAATAATGCTTGTCCTGATACTCACAAGAATCCTTCTATGAAGCCTAAGAAGAAAAAAATCAAGAAAAATTATGGTAGACCTCCCAAGAAAAATAATGATGGTAATAACCAAGCACAAACCAACAAGGTCAAGATAGAATACCATGCTCTGTCTATGGGAAGAGTGCGTATATTGCTCAATTTTGTAAATTTTAAAAACGTGGTCCCACACCTTAGGAAAGCATTACCGAAGAGCCTTTTATGGCGGTGATAATAAACATAAACATAAATATAATTGAAAATTTTGATGGATGGTGGGCTGATTCTGACACAAACCGTCATGTTTACTATGACAAAGATTGGTTCAAAATATATACTCCTTTTGAGGAGTCCAAAACCAACATGCTTAGTGATTCTCACACCACTCAAGTGTTTGGAAAGGGAGATGTCGAGTTAAGCTTTACCTCTGGAAGGATATTGGCCTTGAAAGATGTACTTTCTACTTCTTCTATGAGAAAAAAATTTGATGTCTAGTTTTCTTCTTAATAAAGCAGAATTCAACCAAATTATTGAGTCTGATATGTAATTGGAAAAAAGGTATGCTTGTGATGGTATGTTCAAGTTGAATGTTGAATTGAATAAAATTTCTACTTCTGTGTACATGTTTTCTTCTACTAATTTTTGGCATGCTCATTTATGTCATATTAGTGATCGTTATGTGGAATTCATGAGTAGTTTAGGATTAATCCCAATGGTCAAATTTTTTTTTGAAAAGTGTGAAGCTTGTAGTAAAGCTAAAATCACTAAAAGACCTCACTTTAAAGTTGAAAGAAAAACTGATTTGTAAGAATCAGTTCATATTGATATTTGTAAACTTGGGAAATTTTAACTCGTGGAGGAAATAGACATTTTATCACTTTCGTTGATGATTTCTCTTAGTATACATATGTTTACTTGATGAAAAATAAAAGTGATGCTTTTGAAAAATTTAAAATTTATCTCCATGAGGTTGAAAATCAGTTTGACAGAAAAATAAAAAGAATTAGAAGTGATAGAGGCCGTGTATATGAGAATGAGTTTAATTATTTTTTTAGATCATTGAAAATAATTTATGAAACTACTCCACCTTATTCTCCTGCATCTAATGGTGTAGTAGAAAGAAAAAATAGAACTTTAGTTGAGTTGACTAATGTCATGCTTATTGCATCAAGTACATCTGTAAATTTGTGGGGTGAAGCTATTTTGATTGCTTGTTATGTGTTAAATGGGTTGCCTCATAAAAGAAAAAAATTAACACCATTTGAGTTGTGGAAATGTCACAAGCCAAATTTAGGATATCTAAGAGTTTAGGGTTGTCTAGTCTATATGAGGCTAATGGATCCCAAAATTATTAAATTGGGTAAACAAAATTTTACTTGTGCTTTTTTTGGTTATGCTTCAAATAGTACAACCTATAGATTTTTAATCTTGAAGATAATGTAATAATAGAATTAGGTTATGCTATTTTCAAGAAAATAAATTTTCATTTGATTCTAAAAATAGTGGGGGTCAAAGGACTGAAGAAGATATTTTGTCACTACCTAGCTCTTCTACTTCTATCTTGAGAAATAAAGAAAATGATGATTTTGAGTTAAGAAGAAGTAAAAGAGCTAGAGTAAAAAAAAATTTGGTCCTGATTTTTATACTTTTAGTGTTGGAGATGACCATCATAGTTTACAAGAACCTTTATCATCACATGATTCTATTTTTTTAAAAGAGGCTTTAAATGATGAAATAGAACCACTAATTGGGTGTAAATGGGTCCTAAGAAAAGAGTCAAAATCGAATGGATCTGTTGATAAATATAAGACTAGACTAGTTGCTAAGGGTTTCAAGCACTAGAAGGCCTAGAATTTTTTGATATTTTTTCTTCGGTAATGAGAATGGTATCCATTAGATTTTTAATTGCTATTGCTGCAGTTTTTGATTTACATATTCATCAAATGGATGTAATCCGTAGGCTAACATACACCGAAAATCTCAAAAATTATAATTTTCATTTATGCGAAAAATGGTGATGCCGCTCATATAAAGTGATAGAGAGCTCGCCACAACGCCTTGTAGGATGCGCACAACAAAAATTTGGGGGCCGAACGGAGACGGCAGACCAAATTTCGAGAAATCTGTGGGCTAACACACACCGAAAATCGTGAAAATCATAAATTCTCATTTATTCAAAAAATGATTATGCCGATTAAATAAAGTGATAGGGAGCTCGTCACTAGGGTTTGTAGGCTGCTCACGGCCAGTATTTTGGGCCTAACGGAGACTGTCAATCAAATCTTGAGAAATCGTTGGCTAACATACACCGAAAATTACAAAAATCATAAATTCTCATATATGCCAAAATGGTAATGACGATCAACTAAAGTTATAGGGTGCTCGTCACCAGGCCTTGTAGGCTGCACAACCAAAATTTGGAGTCGAATGGAGACGAACGATCAAATCTCGAGAAATCCGTGGGCTAACATACACCAAAAATCGCAAAAATCATAAATTCCCATTTATGCGAGAAATGGTGATGCCGATCATATAAAATGATAGGGAACTCATCACCAGGCCTTGTGGGGTGCGCACAACCAAAATTTGGGGGTCGAACGGAGACGACAGGTCAAATTTAGAGAAATCTGTGGCTAACACACACCGAACATCGTGAAAATTGAAAATTTTCATTTATTCAAAAAATGGTGATACCGATCAAATAAAGTGATAGAGCGCTCGTCACCAGGCCTTGTAGACTGCGCACGGCAAAATTTGGAGCCTAATGGAGACTGTCCATCAAATCTCGAGAAATTCGTGGGCTAACATACACGAAAAATCGTCAAAATCGTGAATTCTCATTTATGCGAAAAATGGTGATGCCGATCAACTAAAGTAATAGGGCGCTCGTCATCAGGCCTTGTAGGTTGCGCACAACCAAAATTTCAGGCGGAACGGAGATGGTCGATCAAATCTCGAGAAATACGTGGGCTAACATATACCGAAAATCGCAATAATTGTAAATTCTCATTGATGCGAAAAATGACGATGCCGATCAAATCTCGAGAAATCGATAGGCTAACATACACCGAAAATTGCAATAATCGTAAATTTTCATTTATGCAAAAATAACGACGCCGATCAAATAAAGTGATAGGGCACTCATCACCAGGCCTTGTAGGATGCGCACAACTTCAATTTCGGGCCGGACGGAGACAGTCACTCAAATCTCGAGAAATCCGTGAGCTAACATACATCGAAAATCACAAAAATCATAAATTCTCATTTATGCGAAAAATGGTGATGCCGAACAAATAAAGTGATAGGGAGCTCGTCACCTGGCCTTGTAGGCTGTGCACAACAAAAATTTGGGGCAAAACGGCGACAGTCAATCAAATCCCGAGAAATCTGTGGGCTAACATACACCGAAAATTGCGAAAATTGTAAATTCTCATTTAATCAAAAAATGGTTATACCGATTAAATAAAGTGATAGGGCGCCCGTCACCAGGGTTTGTAGGCTACGTACGACAAAAATTTGGGGCCTAACGGAGACTGTCAATCAAATCTCGAGAAATCTGTGGGCTAACATACACCGAAAATCGCAAAAATCGTAAATTCTCATTTATGCGAAAAATAGTGATGCCGATCAAATGAAATGATAGGGAGATCTTCACCAGGCCTTGTCGGCTATGCGCAGCAAAAATTTGAGGCCAAACGGAGACGGTCAATCAAATCTCGAGAAATCCGTGGGCAAACATACACCGAAAATCGTGAAAATAGTAAATTCTTATTTATGCGAAAAATAGTGATGCCGAGCAAATGAAATGATAGGGTGCTCGTAATCAAGGTTCCTAGGATGCGCACAACAAATATTCGTGGCCTAAAGGAGACGGTCAATCAAATCTCGAGAAATCCGTGGGTTAACACACATCGAAAATGGCGAAAATCATAAATTCTCATTTATGAAAAAATGGTGATGATGATCAACTAAAGTTTTAGGGAACTCGTCACCAGGCTTGTAGGCTGCGCAAGAAAAAATTTGGGGCCAAACGGAGACGGCTGATCAAATCTCGAGAAATCTGTGGGCTAACATACAACGAAAATCTTAAATTTCCATTTATGCGAAAAATTATGATGCCGATCATATAAAGTGATAGGAAACTCATCACCAGGCCTTGTAGGGTGCGCACATCCAAAATTTTGGGGCCGAACGGAGACGGCATACCAAATTTTGAGAAATCTATGGCTAACACAGACCGAACATCACGAAAATCGTAAATTCTCATTTATTCAAAAAATGGTGATGCCGATCAAATAAAGTGATAGGGCGCTCATCACCAGAACTTGTAGGCTGCTCACGTCCAAAACATGGGGCCTAACGGAGACTATCAATCAAATCTCGAGAAATTCGTGGGCTAACATACACCGAAAATCATCAAAATCGTGAATTTTTATTTATGCGAAAAATAGTGATGCCGAGCAAATGAAATAATAGGGTGCTCGTCATCAAGTTTCGTAGGTTGTGCACAATAAAAATTTGGCCTAAAGGAGACGGTCAATCAAAACTCGAGAAATTCGTGGGCTAACATACACCGAAAATTGCGAAAATCATAAATTCTTATTTATGCTAAAAATGATGATGCCGATCAAATAAAGTGATAGGGCGCTCATCATCAGGCCTTGTAGGCTACACAACTTCAATTTTGGGTCGAACGGAGACAGTCACACAAATCTCGAGAAATCCGTGGGCTAGCAGACACTGAAAATTGCGAAAATCGTAAATTCTCATTTATGTGTAAAATGCTGATGCCGATCAAGTAAAGTGATAGGGCGCTCGTCACCAGGCCTTGTCGGCTATGCGCAGCAAAAATTTGGGGCCAAACGGAGACGGTCAATCAAATCTCGAGAAATCCGTGGACATACACCGAAAATCGTGAAAATAGTAAATTCTTATTTATGCGAAAAATAGTGATGCCGAGCAAACGAAATGATAGGGTGCTCGTAATCAAGGTTCTAGGATGCGCACAACAAAAATTCATGGACTAAAGGAGACAGTCAATCAAATCTCGAGAAATCCGTGGGTTAACACACACCGAAAATGGCAAAAATCGTAAATTCTCATTTATACAAAAAATAGTGATGCGGATCAATTGAAATGATACGGCGCTCGTCACCGGGCCTTGTAGGCTGCGCACTGCCAAAATTTGGGGCCAAACAAAGACGGTCAATCAAATCTTGAGAAATTCGTGGGCTAACATATACCGAAAATCGCAAAAATTTTAAATTCTCATTTTATGCAAAAAATAGTGATGCCGATCAAATGAAATGATAGGGATCTCGTCATCAAGGTTGGTAGGATGCACACAGCCAAAATTTGAGGCAGAATGGAGACGGTCAGTCAATCTCGAGAAATCCATGGGCTAATATACACCGGAAATCGCAAATATCGTAAATTCTCATTTATACAAAAAATGGTGATGCCGATCAAATGAAATAATTTGGCGCTCGTCACCAGGCCTTGTGGGATATGCACAGCCAAAATTTGAGGCCAAACGGAGACGGTCAATCAAATCTCGAGAAATCTGTGAGATAACATACACCGAAAATCGCAAAAATTGTAAATTCTTATTTATGCGAAAAATAGTGATGCCGATCAAATGAAATGATACGGCGCTCGTCACCAGGCATTGTAGGCTACGCACAGCAAAATTTTGGGGCCGGACGGAGACGGACAATCAAATCTCGAGAAATCCGTGGGCTAACATACACCGAAAATCGCGAAAATTGAAAATTCTCATTTATGCGAAAAATAGTGATGCTGATCAAATGAATTGATAGGGCTCACGTCATCAATGTTGGTAGGTTGTGCACAGATAAAATTTGGGACAGAACGGACACGGTCAGTCAAATCTCGAGAAATCCGTGGGCTAACACACCCCGAAAATCGCGAAAATCGTAAATTCTTATTTATGCGAAAAATAGTGACGTCGATCAAATGAAATGATACGGCGCTCGTCACCAGGACTTGTAGGCGTCACACATTCAAAATTTGGGGCCGAACGGAGACGGTCAATTAAATTTCGAGAAATTCGTGGGCTAACATACACCGAAAATTGCAAAAATCATAATTCTAATTTATGCGAAAAATAGTGATGCCGATCAAATGAAATGATAGGACGGTCATCACCAGGCCTTGTAGGCTATGCGCAGCTAAAATTTGGTGCCAAACAGAGACGGTCAATCAAATCTCGAGAAATCTGTGAGCTAACATACACCGAAAATCGCAAAATTCGTAAATTCTCATTTATGCGAAAAATAGTGATGCCGATCAATTAAAATTATAGGGCTATCGTTACCAAGCCTTGTAGGCTGCGCACTGCCAAAATTTGGGGCCAAACGGAGATAGTCAATTTAATCTCGAGAAATCTGTGGGCTAACATACACCGAAAATGGCAAAAATCGTAAATTCTCATTTATGCGAAAAATAGTGATGCTGATCAAATGAAATGATAGGGCCCTCGTCATCAAGGTTGGTAGGTTGCGCACAGCCAAAATTTTGGGCCGAACGGAGACGGTCAGTCAATCTCGAGAAATCCGTGGTCTAACACACACCGAAAATTGCAAAAATCGTAAATTCTTATTTATGCAAAAAATAGTGAAGCTGATCAAATGAAATGATAGAGCGCTCGTCATCAGGCCTTGTAGGCTGCCGACAGCCAAAATTTGGGGCCGAACGCAGACGGTCAATCAAATCTCGAGAATTCCGTGGGCTAACTATCACGCCCCGCCTTGGGGGATATGACTGACACCTGGTGCCGTACTAGGACCTGAACTGCTATACTGCTGAGCCTAAGCACTCCTGGTGCCTGGCTGACTCTAACTCTGATTTATGAAATCAACGGGCTATATAACGGTTGTTAATACAGCCCCCGGCCGACTAGGCCTATAGCCACCTGTACAACAACAACAGCTAAACAGAATCACATCAATATAAGGGAAACTA
Organism: Datura stramonium; assembly: GCA_018107945.1. Classification (NCBI taxonomy): domain Eukaryota; kingdom Viridiplantae; phylum Streptophyta; class Magnoliopsida; order Solanales; family Solanaceae; genus Datura; species Datura stramonium. Next base: position 55,833 of record JACEIK010007634.1, on the reverse strand, counting down.
TGCAGGCTGACAAGGCCACCATGCTGTATATTTTCTTCTGAATCAAGAAAACAAGAGCTAAACTGCTACGTGACCGGCAAGATCGCCACTACCAACTGAATAAGGCCCCACACGACCATTATAAATAACTAAGACATACACACGGCCTCACACGACCGGTACAGCTAACCACAGGGAATACACAA
>JACEIK010007633.1:40868-52070 GCA_018107945.1 Datura stramonium | reverse complement strand
TCAGCTTGCTCATTACTATTGTTCAGACTCACTTTATAATTTTGCCTTAGATTCTTATAAATTAGTAAACTCAAACTCTCAAAATATTATTTATTTGGTTTTCTGCATTCTTAAAGATATAGTTCAAACGATTCGTTGAGTGGTCCGTGTTCAAGAGTTGACTGGAGATTTAATGATTGGGCAGTCTGGGTAATGACTTGGTCACCACGATTCGTTGGGTACACCACGGTCGTGGTGTCCCTTGTGGTAACCCTCAAAAGGTAGAGTCTAGTGCCGACAACGGGAGGTGACCACGAGTCGTCGTGTTCAATGATGATAGATCGTCCAGTTCCTCGTTGGGACTAGCAGTGGCTTTTCCCTGCGAATTTATTAAGGGCTTTTCCATAATTTCTAAGTTCCTAAGGCCTAAAATATGTCGTTTTAAGCTCAAAATAGAGTGTTTTAAGAGGGGTAAGTTCATTCTAGGCTTATTCACTTCCATGCATGCAAGTGTAGAAGTTCCTAAGGGTGATCAAGCCTAAATTTCTCAAGTTCTTCCCCAAATTCTCATTAGGCAATCAAGGAGGTTGTGAAATCAAGTTTTTGCAGGTATGTAAGGCAATGAATTGGTGTATCCATTTACACCATGCCCAATCCCTTCTCAATTTATGAAATTGTAGTTGATGAATCTATGGGGTTTTAACCCAACGTGTGAATTCTCTAAGTTTCAGTCATGGGTATGATTTAAGCATATTCTAATGTTGAGTTAAGATTAATGGGCATATTTTACAATGTTTTTAATTATAAATTATGTTTTCAAGTTTTATAAATTATGATGCCCATCCATGAAAGTTCAGCTTGATATCGATATCATAGTAGCGTCCTTAGCCCTAGCAAAGCTTTGGATGGCTCTGCCCATTTGAGTGTGATAGTCCGGACCATGTAAGCTCTATCATGGTAATGTCGGTTATATGACGAGTCTCCTATTGTTCCTTATGATTTCAGTTATGCATGTTCATCAGTCATGATATTATATTTTTAGCAGGTTTGACCTAATGTTCAGTTTTACTTATGATTATTAGTTTTCATCTTTGGGTCATTCGATTCAGTTATGATATTCAGTTATGTTCAGATTATTATTTCAGAAAATAGCATGCAAGTCCTACTCTCAGAATCTTATCTTTATTATGTTTTATGATATGCATGGTTTATGATTTTACTTACTTAGTGGTTTTTCTTATCTTACATACTCGGTACACTCCATGTATTGACCGCATACTCTATGTTGTATCATTTCATGATACAGGCTCGGATATTCAGGCTCAGTCCCATCATTATCAAGACCTGCAACATTAGCACTTATTAGCCAGAGTTGGTGAGACCTCAATTTTCGAGGGCCCTTCCTTTCAATTGTATCTAGTACTTTCAGTTTCAGACTTTAGTTAGTTAGTTGGGGTCTTATCCCATCAAATTATCAGTAGTGGAGGCTTTTCAGAAATAGCATGTAATCAGCTTCGGTCTTGAGTTATGTATTTCGATGTTATGAGATTATTATACTTCCGCTATGTTATTTATTCTAATCTTCCACTTTATTATGAATGAGTTAGATGTTATGTTCATTTCATGGGTCTACTTGGATCCTCTCGGGGTTCCTTGTCCCATGTATCGATATGAGCCTATGTTCGGGTCATGACATGATGTGACATCTCAATCCNTCGTTATCACTAAGTCCCAGATATAACTATCTTGCGACCACAACTCCAGTATCGATATGAGCCTATGTTCGGGTCATGACATGATGTGACATCTCAATCCTATGAAATTAAGCTATCATCCTATTTTTGTTGACCAAGTATGGTGTATTAGGTATATCTTCATCCTAAACAAAAATCTTGTTCAAGAATAAGGTCATACTCCTTGCATTTCACATTCTATCCTAGGATTTGCCTTTTTGAGTTTGCCTATGATTTTTGGATGCATTTTAATGGTGATCAAGAATTAAAATGATAACAATAAGAAGCAAGAACAATCATACAAGATAAATAATTAAACCAACCAAGAATTAAGCATTAACGTTCATGTTTGTGGCCTCAACCCTAGAATGAGGGTTTTAACCACTCATAGTCTTACAAGAATCCATAAATGTATGTGAATTCATGTAAAATAAATGAATGAAAAAGAAAAAGAAAGAAAAAGATCCCTAAGAAGGAGTCCTTTGTCTTTCCTTGCTCCAGACGCTCCTATTCTCCAAAATTCTATCGTGATATCCCAAAATAATACCAAAGTGTGCTATTTAAAATGTGGAAATTTTTGGCCATCGTGAATTGCCTCTGTGCCATGTTGCTGGTAACGCCAAAATGGTAGCATGAAAAGGCCCTATCGCGCAGGTGATAAGGGGCATATTTATATGCCAAATCGATACTCAAACGTATAACTTTAGTCTTGTTTGTCTAATAAATTGTGTACATTCTCATGTAAATTGTAATACCAAAGTGTGCTATTTAAAATGTGGAAATTTTGGCCATCGTGAATTGCCTCGTGGCTACGTCAGCCGGGTAACGCCAAAATGGTAAGATGAAAAGGCCCTATCGCGCAGGTGATAAGGGGCATATTTATATGCCAAATCGATACTCAAACGTATAACTTTAGTCTTGTTTGTCTAATAAATTGTGTACATTCTCATGTAAATTGTAGGAAGTGTGAATTTATACTAACCAACATGATTAGCGTTGTTTGCAGGAAAAACATGCTTTTGTTGATGAAAATGACATGTTGGAAGAAATCAAGGATGAACTTGGGAACGCGCAAGGAAGCGGATGGTGAAGCGAGGATACAAGGGCCTGGGCTGATGGAGCCGTGGCACGCTGCCATCGCGGAGGCGTTCGCTCAAATGGAAATTCCAAATAAAATTCCAAAGTGAAGGTCCGCGATCCAGCCGTGCCACGCTGGAGTGAATTATTCGCATGGCATCAGAGGGTGTGGTCCACGAGCTGCACTCCGGGCGGGCACGTTGGCAAGGCTCCGTGACGCACGCCGTGCCACGTTGGCAGCAATTACCCGGGCGGACACCTCCAGAGGGTTTCCTCGTGCTTTGCACCGTGTCACGGAGGCAAGGTTCGCGATGCACGCCGTGATTACTGCAGCTCGTTATTCCGGAAAATTTATCCCTAATATAAATAGAGCACTTAGGGGCATTTTCAATTATTCAGACTTGGTGGAGCAAGAAGTGAAGCCATGTGCAACATTGAGGACGAAATTTCTAGGTTCTTCTCATCTCTTTCTTGTTCCTTTCAATTGCTTGTATGATTAACACTTGTTTTAGGATGTTTAATCCACAAATGAGTGGCTAATTCTCCTTCTGCTGAGGTTATGAACTTTGTGTTGCAATGTAACTATTAAATTGCTGGTTTATTTCTCTCTTTCTTCCATGGTTGTTCTATTTAATTCTGTTCCTACTACATTAATGCCCGCCAATGTTAGTGTAAATCCAAAAAGTCCGGTTTCACCCGAGAGGGCAAGAAATTGGAAAGTTGTGAATTGGTCAGATATGATCTTTTCTGGTTCAGGAGAATTGGGAATTGATTTCACCTGGATAGAAATATTCCAAAGTCGTATTAGTCATGTGTGGAACCGGTTTCGTATTGCTAGAACTTGAATTCCTTCTTATCACGTAAATGTAGGTGGAAGGTTCATGATTCTTAAGTTAAGCTAAGACGAGAGTTTTAATCCATAGGCGATAGTTCCACTAGCAACCTGAGGAAAAGATAAACCACGTAAATTAATAGTTCGTGTCTTCTCACATGTTCTTTTGTAACCTTCCTCAGTATGCTCTTAACCATTGTCTAGATTCAATTGTATAATTAGCTTAGTGTAGTATAAAAGTATATTCTCAAAAACAAATTATCTTTAGTTACTCTGTTGTCTTCACCGTTATAGTTGTAGTAAATTCTCGTTTGAAAGATTTCACCCCGCATTCCTATTCCCGTGGGTTCCGACAACCGGTTCTTCAAAAGAGCCACTTTATTACTTGTACGAATTCCGTACACTTGCGGCTTCTCCATCAGCTTTTTGGCGCTGTCGGAATAGGCAATTGGTGAAATTTTCATTTTTCTTTGATTTTAAGTGTTAGTTTGCTATTTCAATATTTTTGATTGTTGACAACTTGGTCTTAGCTTCCGTATTTTGCGTAGTGCACCGTATTCGTTGAACATCGGCAAGAGACAAAAGTACAGATCAATCCTGAGCTGTGGAACTGACACTTCATCATCACCAGAGAAGCTGAGAGAGGCCAGCTGCTCAGCAACCACTCATGAAAAATCACAGAATCATCACAGTGCTTTTACAAGATGAATGTCTTAGACTGATGTGCAAAGCAGGCTCATATAATCCTTCATAAGTTGAGTACGCTACTTCTTATATCAAACCTATTTCAGGGAGAGGTCTATTAAACACAGAATATGCGTTGTTTGCTATCAATAAGCTACAGTTTACAGTCTCCCTCACGAGGACCCGCAACAACATCTCTCGAATTTTCTCGGAGATAAGTGACACTTACATCCCCGCGTAGTGTCAACGTATTATGTCCGGCTTACATACTTTTCCCATTTTCACTCTTTTGGAGATGCTAAGAGGTGGCTGAAAGCTTAGCCACCAAATCTTATCACCATGGGATGATCTCGCGAAAAAGTTCTTTGATCCGATTCTTTCTCCCAGAAATGCCAGCGCTTGAAGTCAAATTCTAAGTTTTTAAACAAAGAGAAGGAGAGAATCAAAGATCAAGCCCGGAGAGGTTTAAATCAGTGTTGAGGGACTGTCCTCATCACCATCAGTCAAATGATGTGTTGGTGCACACTTTTTATAGAGGGTTTGGAACCCCACACTAAAATTTTGCTAGATTCAAAGATTTGGGGCGTGCTTTAGAAAAGACTTATTAAGAATCGTATTCTTTGCTTAATCGTATTTCGCAGGGAACCGGAGGGAATGCGGACTCTCAAGGGGAGGAGCAAGGAAAGCAGCTGGAGTCTTGGAAGTGGATGGGTTTGCTGGGCCTATCGCTGCACGAGATAGCTGCCTTGCAGAATCCATGAACACCCACTTCGCAATATGAACTTGAGCCGCCTCAAGCCCCAGCTAATGCAGCGCAGCGCATTTGGTGTGAAGTGTGGAGCAATGAACACTCACCGAAAGTGTCGGAGCAAATCCAGACTCAGTGAACTTTGTAGGAAATGCACAAAGGAGCAATCACCAACAGTATGGGAATAGCTACAATTCCAACTGGAGGAATCACCCGAATTTCTCTTGGGGTAGCAACAACCATCAAGGGCGTAGTCTCGAGTCAGGGATGCAGCCGGAATCAAGGAGGGCCACAGAACTATCGGACAATACAGAAATAATGCACCTCTTCCACCGCCATCACCCAGCGTTGAGGAGATGTTCAAGCAGCTGATAGCCGCCCAAGCTCAATTGCAGTCGATTCATGTCAAATTGGCACCGATGTTAAAAATATTCTACCGGGGCTACCAAGGCACTCGAGTATCAATTTGGGCAATTTGTCGGAGCCCGTAATTGTAGCCTGCAGGAGGACTCCCTGCTGACATAGATCCCTATCCCAAGCAGGTCAATGCAGTGACCACGAGGAGTGGCTTGGGCTGAAGGAGGTGGAACCCGAAAGACCACCTCAAATGAGCAGCAGGTTTTTAGAGAGAGGGAGCGTATCGATGAGAGGGGGAAACACAAGGATGCCGAACTGCTTAGACCTCCAGCCCCGTTCCCTCAACGACATGAATCACAAGGAGGAGGCGTGCTTCAAAAAGTTCATGGAGTTGCTCAAAACGTGTACATTAACTTACCTCTTGTTTTGCAGGAGTGCCTAAATACATGCAAAGTACATTAAGGACATCGTGGGCCAACAAAGCAAGTCGATCAACATGCCACGGTGGCCTTACAGAGGAATGCACTTCCGGATACAAACCAGCTTGCCTACGAAGCTCAAATACCCTGGGAGCTTAACAATTCAAACTTGGACAATCGGGCAAAGTATCCGAGCTCGCGGTTTGTGTGATTTGGGAGCGAGCATTAACTTGATGCCAACTTCTATTCAGTTAGCTAGGTCTAGGAAGCCCTCGACCTACAACAGTGGTTTTGCACTCTTGCGTGACTGCCCTTGGCAAGGCCCGACGGGCATTGTGGAGGACGGCTAGTGCAAGTTGGCTCCCTAATCTTCCCGGTGATTTTATCAGCCGACTTTGAGCAAGACTCGGAAGTCCCATTTATATTGGGACGACCTTTCTGGCAACCGAAAGCATTAAATGACGTAGCTGCAGGACAGCTAACAATGCGAGCAAATGGTCAGGAAGAGGTATTTGATGTGGATAGCTCATGAAGTCAGCTCTGCACAAAGGAGGAACTCTCGGCACTACAGTGCATTCGGGACCGGCAAGTGAGTTGATCGACATGGCCACAGATCCCTGTGGAGAGAGCACCGACTAAATCCGATTACTTCGGAGGTAGAGATGCTTATGAAGTGGTACAAGAGCCGAATGATCTACCAAGCTATCCTAAGAAGCAAGAATTTCAGCCGTTGATGAGGTCTTTGAGTCAAGGCGAAAACCATCAATATTGAAAAGCACCAAAGCTGGAATTGAAGGAATTACCCCCTCATCTAAAATATGTCTTTTTGGGGGAGGAGGGTACTCGCCTAAGATCATCTCACTGTAATTAATGTAAGCACGTGAAGAAGCGGCAAATGCTAGTTTCCGAAAACGGAAGAAAGCAATGGGTTGGCAAATGTCTCGATATTCATAGATCAATCCAAACTTTCTTCCGCACACACCTGGATTTTCACAGACAGAGCAGTTTTCAACTGCTCAACCACAACGAAGGTTAACCAAAGAATGAAAGACGTGGTCGAAGGAGATAATTAAATGGCTTGATGCAGGGTGGTCTATCCAATTTCCGACAAATGAATGGGTCACTCGTTCAATGTGTCCCGAAAAGGGAGGAATGACAAGGGTAACTATGAGAAAACGTAGATGATTCACACGAACCGTCACTGGTGGCGGATTTGGCATGGACTACGTAAAGCTATGAAGCCACACGTAAAGATCACTACCCCATTCCGTTTATCGACCAAATATTAGGGACATTGGCTGCGCAAGAATATTATTTGCCTCTTTGATGGTACTCGGTATAACCAAATAGCCATAGCACCCGAAGACCAGGAGAAGACTACCTTTACATGTCCTTATGGGACATATGCATTTAGGCGGATGCCATTTCGTCTATGTAATGCACCCGCCACATTCCAAAAATGCATGATAGCGATCTTTCAAGACATGGTGGAGGATTTCACAGCGAGGTATTTATGGATGATTTTTCTGTTTTTGGTAATTCATTTGCTACTTGCTTGCAGAACCTTGACAGGTGTTGGCTCATTGCGGAGGAATCTAACCTTTGTACTTAATCGGGAGAAATGCCACTTCTTAGTCAAGGAGGGCATTGTCCTTGGCCACAGAAAGCCTTGCAAGGGGCTAGAAGTTGATCGAGCCAAGATTGAGGTAATTGAGAAATTACCACCACCTGTCAATGAAAGGTGTTCGCAGCTTTCCTGCATGCATGGTTCTACGCACGCATTCATCAACAATTCCTCCAAGATTTCTAGACCGTTATGCAAATTATTAGAAAAGGAGGCTAAGTTTGATTTTGATGATGAGAGTGTTAAAGCATTCGAGGAATTGAAGCAGAGATTAAAGCACCCATCCTCATTTCTCCTGGACTGGGAACAACCTTTGAACCGATGTGATGCGAGCGATGGGCGTAGGAGCTTGTTGGGCAGCGGAAGAATAAAATCTACTCCATTCATTATGCAAGTAAAACATTGAACACACCAAAGTAATTACACGGTCACAGAAAAGGAGATGCTGGCAGTGGTGTCGGCTTTTGATAAATTCAGATCATATTTGGTGGTTCTAAAGTAGTGGTATATACCGATCATGCACGATTCGATATCCGTTTAACAAAAAGTATGCAAAGCCAAGATTGATCGTGTGGATCTTGTTGCCGCAAGAGTTCGACTTAGAAATAAAAGATAGAAAGGGGAGCGAAAATCAAGTGGCAGATCACCTATCGCGACTGGAAAGCCGGTCGCACGAGGGAAGGTGACAACATCAAAGAGGAGTTCCTGATGAGCAACTCTTGGCAATTGGAGCAGCCGAGGTCCCATGGTACGCAGACATAGTGAACTTATTGGTGAGTGAGTTCACCACCAGAGGCTACGGACCAGCAAAGAAAGAAATTGCGGCATGATTGTCGATATTTCATTTGGGATGAGCCATATTTGTTTAAATAGGGGTCGGATCGGGTGATGAGAAGGTGTATCCCTAAAGCCAACAGTAGAGGTCTGAGGAGCCACACCCCCACTATATGAGGGCACCACGGAGGCGAAAGAACAACACACAAAGTACTACAGTCAGGCCTTTGGCCTACACTGTTCAGGGATTCTATGGCATATGTGAAAACGTACATAGATGTCAAAGTATGTGCACACCAGGAGACAAGAGATGCCACAAATATGTACTGGCAGGCTTTTGATGTATGGGGTATCGACTTCATGGCCCATTCCCACCATCATTTGGTAATCGTTACATCTTGGTAGCTGTGGATTATGTAACAAAGTGGGTGGAAGCGGTAGCTTGCCCCAGGAATGACAACGAGGTAGTAACAAAATTATAGAAGAAACACATCTTCACATGTCTGACTGAGCCATTATCATGATGGAGGAGCCCACTTTGTAAATGCAAGCGTCAGGAAGATGCGGCCAAATATGGGGTAGTGTCACAAAGTAGCAACAGCTTATCATCCCCAAACTAATGGGCAAGTGGAGGTGTCAACAGAGGTAGCGCATTCCGCAAAAGACCGTGAATGCCCAACGTAATGATTGGTCTAGTAAGCTAGATGACAGTTGTGGGGCATACAGAACCGCCTGCAAGACACCAATTGGGACCTCTCCATAATGGTTAGTTTATGGGAAAGCCTCCGTCATCTGCCGGCAGAACTAGAACATCGAGCTTTCTGGGCTGTGGAGGAAACCGAATATGGACCCGGACCCTGCAGGGTAAGAAGAGACTAATGCAACTCAACTTGACGAAGCCATGGCTTGCTTATGAAAGTGCCAAATATTACAAAAGAAATAAACAAAAGATGGCATGATAAGCATGTGGTACACCGTGTCTTCGAACCGGGCAAAGTGCTACTTCTTCAACTCGAGGTTGAACTGCTTCAGAAAGCTTACACTCCAAATGGTCGTGTGGCCACTGGAGGTAGTGAGGATGGACCTCACGAGCAAAGAGAGTTGTGTGGCGCAGATCAGTGCCACTGGTCAATGGGCAGAGGTAAGCACTATTGGGGTGAGGATGATAATCGGGAGAAAACGTCCGTCACCTAGGGGCAAAATGAGCTCAAATGACGCGAGCCGAGACGGTAAACTGGTTACTGCGCGGAGGCAACCCGAGAAATGTAATTGTAAACTGCATCTATGAAAAAAAAAAAGAAGAAGAAAATAGATTTTCAATTTTTGTATTTTATATTTGTAGAATAGGAGTAAACAAAATAGAAATATTGTGTTTCTCCAACTTGAAATTTAACCGATTTCATGTGATAAGATGTTGTACAAAAAGAACTGAGGAAAAGTACAAAGGAATGCAAAAAGGGAAAATCGAGGTAAGAAAATTTATTTTAAAGTGGCAACACAGTGAGCCTGCGATGGCTCGGTCACGGAGGAGGGCCTCCGTTACCCTCCGCGATTACGCTGAAGCAAATCAGCCTTAAAATCCAGAGCTCAGTGTTGATGAGCCTGTCACTGAGGGCATGCTCCACGGCACCTCCCAGGACACGCTGGACGGTTAATCGCTGGGCCGGGTCACACCGGTCACCGGGCGACCTGCGCTGATTTTCCTGCACTTTAACCCCAAACCCCTCATTTCTCCTATGTTTCTTTACCCTCCGCGATAATACTCCCCAAAATCCCCTCCCCTCAACGTGTCACTAAGATAAGGAGTAATAATTTCAACTTTTCTTCTGCCTTGTTCTCGAATCAAAGGTATGTTCTTGAACTCAACTTCAATTTTTAGCTAAAATTTCGATTTTTAGCATGTTTGTGAAGAATCCATGCCCATGACAATAAATTGAGCTTAAATACATTCGGGGTTGTTGATTATTGTTGTTCGAGCATCGTTGTGATCATATGAACTCGTTAATTGCGCTGCTTAAATGAATTTGTGCTAGATTGTGGTTAGGGTTGGATTGTAGTTGAAAAGTTGAATTGAGGAGAGAAATTGTTGAAAAATCAGGGGTTGTGCATGTTGGGTGAATGTATTGTGTATGCTTAACAAACGATGCACTCCTGGGTGCAAATTGGGTGAAATTCCAAACTCATCAAATTACATGAAAATCGGTAATCGTTTAGTTGAGTTAGAGTATTCTTATTTTTCTTGTTTTTCTTTAGCTGAATGCCATATACTGAAATGAGTACTTATAGTATGTTGGAATTAGCCGTACGAAGTCCGAGTAGTACATGGGAGGTTATGTTGTCGAATTTTAAGAAGGCACGAGGCGATTTTTGTTTGTTGTTTCTCTTGTTTAGGTTCTAGATTTCTATCTTTTTGTAAATATGGAATAAATATGTTTCTGCCGTTTGCATAATGTGAGCTAGAAACTAAGTGTGGGGTGGACGAGCCAAAACCCAACCTTAGTCAAAAGCTCAATTGGAATCGACTAACATGGGTACCGTCTGTTTTCGACGTAAAACCATGTCTAGCAGCAGACAAAGGAAAGGCTGCGATCAACACTGTGCCGGGAGAAAAAGATTTGCGCCTGGAGCAAAGAATTCCCAAGAAGACTGGCAGCTCACGCGCCAATATGGAACAAGATGGGTGACGGAAGAGGGGAAGAAGTGGTACACCAAGCACAAGGAGAACAAATACTTCCCCGAGGAACATATTGCACGGGAACCATTGGCACAAGAGTTCCCCCGTATGGTGCACAGGATTGACGCTGCTGGGCTACGGTTCATTTTCGACGAGCCCAGGGAGTGCAACCTGCACTTAGTTCGGGAATTCTACGCCAAGTGGAACCCGACATTGAGGAGTCACACCATCAAAATAAGGGGCCAAATCGTCACATTGGAGCCTCACCACCTCAATGCCATCATAGGGGCGCAAAATACAG